>PVKM010023308.1:0-21342 GCA_004027735.1 Carollia perspicillata | reverse complement strand
AAATAGATCAGAGAACCATCCGACAGGAGGGATGGGCCCTTGATGTGCTTGGATCCAAGGCAGCCTAGTCTTTACACTTACTATTTTCCCCAGAGGAATTCCCTCAGTCACACGCTTTCTACCTGTCTTTATACTCCAAACTCTATAGTCTAAAGACCATAGAAATAAAAATACATATCTAGCTCTAGTACATTCATTGAATTTCAGATAAAACCGTAAAGAGCAGCAGGCTTTGCATGTTTTACCATATTCTCTAACTAAACTACAGGATAGGTTTTGAAATGCGTGTTTCAGTTGTGTTAGGTGGGACCAGAGCAGCCTTTAGTTAAGTACTAAGCTTTTCCTACCTGTGAAGCAGTGGTCTTCCGAGTGTACTCTACTGATGCCTTGTGAATTAGAAGGTTTTCTACACTTGCCAGTGGGAACATGAGCTGTTCTGGCTCTGAGTGGCCTTCAGGAATTGCTTCCAGGTGTTTTTCTCCCCCTGGGGGCGTCTCCCCACCCACATATACTACAGGAGTCAGGAGGCCTCTCTGTGGGCCTTCCAGGTGTCCTCTGCGCTCTGGGTCTGCACTGCCCTCCACAGACTCCCCTCTGGTGACCCAGAGGCACCTTGGCCTCCCCACTCTGCTGGCTGTGGGTCCACCATCAGGGAAGTCCCAGGCTCCACGTGGGTTCCCCACCCCCTTTACTCTTTCCATAAGTAGTAATTTGGGGCAACCATAAGGCTCAGTTTGTTTCTCGTCTTTGGGAGATGAGTTTCACCAGAACTGCCTGTGCTGTCTGATGTCCCGAGTCTGAAAATTTGTTTCATACATTTTGTCCAGTTTTTTTATTTGTTTTAGGCAGAAGGGGAAATCCAGTGCATATTAGTACATTTTTTTTAGAAGCAGTAGGATTTACCATTATCTACAAAATTTCTATTTAAAGTATTTTCTGTAAAAATATTGGTCTTATAGTTTATTGTTTTTGATATGTTTCTTTGGTATGTTTTATATTGTTTACCCAATCAGGAATAGAATAAGAATTACCCAATTTTAAAAATTGTTTGTTTTTTACACTGAAGAACCTTGCCATTTTATGAGAAAAGATTCTTTTAGACATCCCATGATAGAAGTTGAAAAATATGTATCTGTATTGTATGAAAAAAGTTAACAGAAAATTCTGAAAACCAACCTACAATGGTTCCTATGGCACAAAAAAAAACTATCAGTATTTTCTAGTGTGGAGATTTAATGCAATTTAGGAAGGAAATTAGGAAAGAAAAGAATAAGCAATAGATACTCTGAAGAAATGAGCCTTAGATTAATTAAGGGGCAAAAATATTAAGGAATACAGCCAGTCAGCTATCACCCAGATCTTACTTGGTAAATACCATTTACCACCCGAAAGGAATCAAGGCTCCTTGGAGAAATGGCTGATTCTAGCACTGGGCAGGGGAGGTACAGATGAGCCTCTTGCTGTGCCACAAAGTAAGGAGATACTCAAAAAACATGGAGTCATGGTTAAAATGTAGGAGGCAGGTTGAAGGGGCTCCTGCAGGTGAAATCTGTGACAATTTGAGGATTAAAATAAATGAGGTCAGTGGTAGATGGTAACTCAGTGAATAAACTAAGAATCTGTGGTTCCATTCTGAGAAATAGAAAGGTGGATAAGTGAGTAAGTAATTGAAGAAAAAGGACTTCCTGCCAGTAGAATGCCATTTGATAAATAGAGGTGGACAAGGGGAGTTCGCTTTGAGCCAGGCAGTGTGTAGAGTGGTACAGATACAGTGATTAAGAGGTTGCTCTTCCCCCTTCTTTTTGCAACTATCAAGTTGAGAGGAGAGAGGCAGATGAATAGGTCCTTCACCCGTTAGCCACAGTGCTAGAGTTCAGTCCTCTTATGGATGAGCCTTACATCTTCTGTATTAGGGTGATGGGTTGATAACATCCATATAATCCATATGAACTGGCTGAAATAACGGAATATATTAAATGTGAGGTTACATCTTTATTCATTCTATAGATGTTTGTGGTAAAAATGTGGAGACACAACCAAAATATAAAAAGTGGGGGAAAGTCACCAAAAATTGCCAGCTAATGTTAACATCTTGGCATATTTCTGTCTGGTCTTACATGCCAGTTTAAAGATCATGCTGAATATATACTTCTGTATCTTTATATTCTTTTAAATATGCCCAATTTTTTTATTTCAAGGTGTTTGACTTTACGATGCAAATTGTACTTTGACAACTTATTATCTCAGCGGGCCTATTGTGGAAAAATGAATTTTGACCACAAGAATGAAACTCTTACTATATCAGTAAGTATCTTAACTTTGCATGTTGAGTATTAGGAGGTGCTTTGCCAGAGTGTTGAAATTGCTGGCTAAAGCTGCCATTGTAGGTTTTTTAAATTTTTTATTTTTTCATTTTTCCCTCCAGGCAACCGTATTTTCTTATGAAAATTAGGAATTATATTTCAGTGATAAGTGTTTATTTTCTCTTTCTGTTCTATCAGTTTCTCTTTTAAATTGTGTGGGACATTATAGAGGTCCATTTTCTCTGGTCTCACTATAGGAAGCCAAGAAAAGATTTCTCAAAGTATATTCTATCCTGTGTAATTGTTTTTGTATTACTTATTTCTGAAGGTATACCTAGATCTGTCTTCTCTTGGATAAAGAAGGCCACCACACTTGACTTTGTGGAGTCTGTCTTTATGGATTCTTTCATAACCATATGGCATTGAATGAGAAGGTGGAGGATATGTCATTAAAAATTGTATAGTCAGGAGGTCAAGATCAGCTATCCATTAGCTGATATAATGGAGCAAAATTTTCAAATACCTGCTTACTACTTTTAGTTGCCATAAACTTTATACTTCCATTTTAATACTTAGAATAAGTAATAATTTTTAATATGTACATATGTGTGTGTATATGTAACACACAACAAAGGACTCATTTAAAGTTTTAAAGAATAATTGAGAAAAAGAATGACAGCACATTTAAAAGTGATTAAAAGACTTACACAGGAACTTCATAAATTAAAGTGTCCAAGTGGCGGGTAAGCACATGAAAAAGTTTCAGTGTCATTAGTCATCAGAGAAATACAAATTTATATCACAGTAAGTTACTATCACATCACTATTGGTGCCACTGAGATGAATAAGACTGCTGATACTGTGTGTTGGTGAAGGTGCAGGCTTAGAACTCTTGTACCCTGCCAGTGGGAGTGTAATGTGGTAGAATGAATTTGGAAACCTATCTGGTAGTATCTGTGAAAGCAACTCCACTCTCCGAAAACCAGCACAGTACAGCTGTGTGACTCAAGTCAGAACTGTGGCTACCCTTTGGGGATTGGTCGTGGCTGGGGGAGAACACAGAGTCGGCTGAGGTGCAAGCAGTGTTCTCTCTCGATCTGAGTGGTGGTTACTCTGTGTGTGTGTGTGTGTGTGTGTGTGTGTGTGTGTGTGTGTGTGTGTGTGTGTTTGTATAGAAATTGTTGGAGCCAAACACTTATGCTTTACTCTGTGTGTGTGTGTGTGTGTGTGTGTGTGTGTGTGTGTGTGTGTGTTCGTATAAAAATTGTTGGAGCCAAACACTTAAGCTTTACTCCTTACTGTATAAATAATTCATACTCTAATAAAAATAAAAAAAGAAGAAAGCATTAGGTGTGTTTGGGTATTATATCTCCAGAGCTAATTGTATAAGACAAATGAAGCTAGACTTTCTGACATTATTATCCTTATTGTTCAAAAGAATATTATTGCTTTAAGAATCTGGTTATCTAGTCTTCATTTTTCAAAAGAGGAAACTGACACTGAAGTCCCAGGATAAGTTAGTAATAAACCAGAAGTAAGATTTACATCTCCATAATTCATCCAGGGCATTCATTAGATTGATAACAAAAATGCAGTTTTGGAGCAAAAGATTGCCTCCTGTTGCTTACATATGTGTTTTTGTTGTTTATTTGGTTTGACTTTTTACTACTTATATTAGTGTTGCTTTTTCATTTGGATTTTCATGGATGATTCAGACTTACAGATGATAAATATAAAATTTTAGTGTATGTTTAAATTCAGAATTTATGTGAAGCCACATGTCTGCCAAAACATGTACAATAAAATGTTGTAATATACAGTTGGCTAGTACACCCTATGTAGTATATATGTGCATGTGGAATTGTGTCAAAATGAAATAAAACACCTTCTAATGTTCAAATGCCTCCTAATGTTCAAATGTACTATCTTCTCAGGAAATTGTGTGACAGCGTGCTATCAGATTTATTAATTGCCATTTTCTTGTTTCCGTGAACTCTTATTTATTAAAGGGGATATTTTTCTAAGAGATTTTATGAATTTTAGCTTACTGCTGTTGCATTCTTTGGCTACTGTGAGCCTATTTACGTTGGCCTTGTGGATTTTGATGTTCAGTAATTACTTTTAAAACAGCTCAACCACTAGGTGTCACTAGAATTCTAGTAACAAAAGATTATCTTGTTACTTAGAAGTGTTTGAAAAAAGAAACAAAACAATCCCATTTACAATAGCATCAAAAACAATAAAATACTTAAGAGTAAATTTAACCAAAGAGGTGAAAGATCTGTACACCAGAAACTATAAGACGTTGATGAAAGAAGTTGAAGATGACACAGATAAATGGAAAGATCCATGTCGATGGATCAGAAGAATTAATATTGTTAAAATGTCCATACTTTCCAAAGCCTGAATAGATTCAATTCAGTCCTTATCGAGATTATAGTGGCCTTGCTCACAAAAATCGAAAAAAATATTCTAAAATTTATGTGGACCCACAAAAGACCCTGAAGAGCCAAAACAATCTTGAGAAAAAAAGAACTAATCCTGAAGCAGTCACATTTCTTGATTACTGTAGCTTTTAATACAGTTTGAAATCTTCTAGAAGAAAACCTAGGGAGGAAGCTCTTTGATAGTGGTCTTGACAATGATTATTTGGATTTGACACCAAAAGTACAAGCTTTGGGCATATATGCGAAGGAGGTGAAATCACATCTGCACCTGCATGTTCACTACAGCATCATCTAAAGAAGCCTAAACATGGAAACCATCTAAGTGTCCATTGACGGATGAGTGGATGAAGGAAATGTGATACACACACACAGGAATATACTGTAATTTAACCATAAAAAGGAAAGGGAATTGACATCCATGTGACAACTTGGATGGACCTGGAGGGCGTTACGTTAATTGAAATAAGTCCCATAGATTCCGGCCAAGTTAGAAGCATAGGTAGATGTACTTTGATTCCTCAGCTGAAAGAATGATGACAACTAATTTAAAAACAAAACCTACCAGAACTGCCAGAAAAATCAAACTTTATGGAAGTCGACAACCACAGAGTTAAAAAAGAAACATCCAGACCATTAGGAGGGGCAGAGACAGGCAGCCAGGGTGGAGAGGACTTGCAGCAAGGTGGCTGCTGGAGGACCAGGTAGTCCTGCATTTGCATGTGGATAAACTGGGAGAAACAACTGGGGAGTGGGACAGACCGCAGAACCCAGGGTTCCAGCAGGAGGAAATAAAGCCCTAAAACCTCTGACTGAAAAAACCTGTGGGGGTTGCAGTGTCGGGGAAAACTGCCAGTCTCACCGGAGAGTCCATTGGGTTCTAGAACGTACACAAACCCACCCACCTGGGAATCAGCACCAGAAGGGCCCAATTTGCTTGCGGGAAATGTGGCAAGTGACTGACAGTGGAGCAGGAGCCAAACAAGGGGCATTGTTCCCTCTCTTAACCCCTCCCCAACATAACACCACCACAACACAGAGAACTGGGCTGCCCTGCCCTGGTGAACCTATAAGGCTCTGCCTCTTAAAACATAACAGATGTACAGAGACAAAGAAATATGGCCCAAAGGAAAGAATAAGTCAAAACTCCAGAAAAAGGGCTAAGCAAGGAGGAGATAGCCAATGTACCAGATGCAGAGTTCAAAACACTGGTAATCAGGATGCTCACAGAAATGATTGAGTATGGATGCAAAATAAAGAAGTGAAAGCTATGAAAAGGGAAATATACAGGGAACTAACAGTGAAGGGAAGGAAACCAGGGTTCAAATCTACAATTTGGAACAAAAGGAAGAAATAAACATCCAACAGAAACAGAATGAAGAAACACGAATTCAAAAAAAATGAGAGGCGTAGGAACCTCGTAAGCAACTTTAAACGTTCCAACATTCGAATCAGGGGTGCCAGAAGAAGAAGAGGAAGAGCAAGAAATTTGTTCAAGATTTATTTGAACAAATAATGAAGGAAAACTTCCCCATCTGGCAAAGGAAATAGACTTCCAGGAAGTTCAGAGAGTCCCAGAGAAGTTGGACCCAAGTAGGAACACACCAAGGCACATCATAATTAAATTGCCAAGATTAAAAATAAGGAGAGAATCTTAAAGGCAGCAAGAGAAAAGGAGACAGTTACCTACAAAGGAGTTCCCATAAGACTGTCTTCTGATTTCTCAAAAGATGAGTTACAGGCAAGAAGGGGCTAGAAAGAAGTATTCGAAGTCATGAAAAGCAAGGACCTAACATCCAAGAATACTTTATGCAGCAAAGATATCATTCAGAATGGAAGGGCCGATAAAGTGCTTATCCCAGATAAGGTCAAGTTAAAGGAGTTCATCATCACGAAGCCCACACCCTATGAAACATCAAAGGGATTTATCTAAGAGAAGATCAAAACTATGAACAGTAAAATGACAACAAACTCACAACTATCAACAACTCAACCTAAAAAACAAAAACTAAGCAAATAACTAGAACAGGACCAGAATCACAGAAATGGAGATCACATGGAGGGTTATCAGCAGGGAGGGAGAGAATGTGGGGGAAAGGTACAGGGAAAAAGAAGCATAATTGGTAGGTACAAAAGAGACGGGGAGGTTAAGAAGAGTATAGGAAATGGAGAAGCCAAAGAACTTGTATGTACAACCCATGCACGTGAACTAAGGGCGGGGATGCAGGGCAGAGGGGGAGAAAGGGGAGAAAAATGGGACAATTGTAATAGCATAGTCAATAAAATGTACTTTAAAAAAAAGAAGTAAGTCACACAGAGAAAGACAAATACTCTGGCATCACTTGTGTAGAATCTAAAAGAGCCAAACTCACAGCAACAGTAGAATGTCAGGTGCCAGGTGTAGAGGTGTGGGGGAAATAAGTGAAGGTGATTGGAGGCCACAGACTATGTAAGACAAAGAGGTTCTGCCCTGTGTTTTCTTCTGCGAGTCTTACGGTTGCAGGTCTTGAATCCATTTTGAGTTGTTTTTGTGAGTGATGTTGATTTGGGTCCAATTTCATTCTTTTGCATGTGGATACCCAGTTTTTCTTGCACCATGTCTTAAAGAGACTATTCATTCTCCTTTGTGTATTCTTGGCACCTTTGTCAAATATTAATAGACCGCATATGCATAGATTTGTTTCTGAAATCTCAGTTCTGTTCCATTGGTATATGTGCCTATTTTTATGCTACTACAAAATGATCACTCCACTTAACAATACTGTATTGTCACTTTTGAAAGTTGCTCAGAGGGTAGATCTCACCACCAAAAAAGGTAACTGTGAATTGATGGATGTGCTAACTAACTAGCCTTATTGTGATAACCATTTTGCAGTATGTACGCATATCAAATCATCACATCATACACCTTAAACTAACACAGTGTTACATGTCCTTGTTAGCTCATGAAAGCTAGAGGGGAGAAAAAACTGTAAAAACACCAGAAAGACTAGTTTAAATTATCTTAATCACTAACATTTACCTAACATTGGCATTTTTATTGTTAAACCTTTGGGATTTTGGTATGTTAGATCCAGTTACTGTGAGAAACTGTTTTCAGTTTGATCTTCTCACAGTAAAACAGAAACCACTGATATGTAGCTCGTTGTTTTACTATAAAGTATTTTAAATGGATAAATGTTATTTCCGCACAATGGTTTTATTCTTTTTTTTATTATTATTATTTTAAACTGTAAACCTATTCTTTCTAATGCTAGGCAACCATTTTGTAAAAAAAATTTTTTTGATACCTTTTTCTTCTTTGTTAATTCATTCAAGGTGCAGCCTGGAGAGGGAAACAGAGCTGCTTTCAACGACATGAGAGCCTTATCTGGAGGGGAGCGCTCTTTTTCCACTGTTTGCTTCATTCTTTCTCTGTGGTCCATTGCTGAGTCTCCTTTCAGATGCCTGGATGAGTTTGATGTCTACATGGTAGTGTTAAATTTTTAATTCTCTAGTTTTGGGGGGAGGGGTGGGTGTGGGTTTTTGAATGGAAGCAATTCTCTCTTTAGTTTTACCCCAAATAGGAAAGATCCTGCCCAGGCACTTTAGTCCGTGGTTGGCAGTGAGGAAGAACTAAACTAAAGAGGAGTAGTCCTCTCTCTTGCTACGATACTGCACCTGCAGAGACCCTGTCCCTGTCCCTGTCCCAGTCCTGAGTTCGTCCTCTCTCCTATCGGGATGTCCTTCCTCTCCCCCGATGGGCTTTCCTTTAGCTTCCTCCTCGGTGTGTACTTCCGCCTTCCGTTTTGACATCAAGCAGGTTACCGCCCTTGCTTGGACTGCCTCTAGCCCTGTGTCTTCCCTCCCTGCCTTCACGGCCGCTTTTCAGAGAGCAGCGTGCATGACACTGGGAGTAGGAACATTGGACTTCGAAGTTTAAAACCTGAAGATTGAGACCTGCCCCTGCCACCAGTTACCCAAATGACTTTGGGCAAAGCATTTGTCCTTTTTAGGCCTCACTGCCTTCGTCTGTAAAGTAAAGCTGTTGGTCTTTCCTGCTTCACAGGGTTTTAGTGAGGCTCCAGTCTGTGTGGCACACACAGCCCTTCTCCCAGATGAGCTGTTGTTCAGTCTCTTTCCTTCTTCACACCTTGTTCTTTTCCAGATCCACTGTAATCTGGGTTTAGACGACTCCAGCAAAACTGCTTTCACCAAAATCCTAAATGAACCTTTAGTCTTACTTAAAGTAGCCGCCACCACAGACCTGTCCTCCATCCCTTAAACTGTGTCTTTTTACTGGTTTTACACCCTCCTCCTTCCCCGTTCTGCTGTTCCTACTTTGTTCTCCATCTGCCAGCCTGGAAATGTTCGAGGTCTTCTTTGTTTGTTTACTTTTCACATTGTTACTGATTTTACTGGACACCAAACCCTACCTTCCCCTCCCGCCACGTGCATACAGTTTCCCTAACTGCCACCTGCATTTGGAAACCTGCCAGGTCCAAAGTATCTTACCCTGAGGTCTCCCTTGTCCTTACGCCCAGCCTGTCCGACATAATCTAGTGAACGACCTGCATCTGAGACTCATCATGTCTGAGTCTCAACATGAGACAAAACTGAATTTGGCTTCCATCCAAAGCCTCTTGCTTTTTGTGAGTTTCCTACCTTGATTAGTGGCAAATCATCTAACTGCAAAACTGTGATTTATCTGAAATTCTTCCATTCCACTCACACATTAAGTCTTTCCACTTCCTCTTTTAAAGTATCTCCCTAACCTCTGCCCTGTTCTCCCTGTTACCTCTCCTCGCCACCTCCTCCTCGCCTTGTACCTGGTATAACTGCCTTCTTTCTGTCCAGGCTCCCAGACTTGAGCCTTGCTGCTCCTTCAGTTTCTCCTTCACCGTTTTGCCAAGTGTGTATTTCTAAAATAAATGGGAGTTGGGTCGCTCAGTTGTTTAAAACCCTTCCTTGGTTGCTTATCCTCTCTGAAGTAAATGTTAATTCACACACATCAAGGGTGACATTGAGACCCTTGATGTTTCTGATCCTCCGGACCCTGGGCCTCTGCTTGTTGCACCCTTCTTCATGGCACGTCATATCCTTGCTCCTCTTTCAAGACTTGGTTCAGATGTCACCTTTATGAGGCCTTCAGGACTTCCACCAGCCAGGCAGAATCAGTGAGGACCTCCTGCAGTCTTATCACCCATCTTATTTGTCATATTTAATTCAGGACAACTTCTTTCTCTTTCAGAAACTTAGAATCGGAATGGCATTTTGCCCCATTGGAATTACTCAGAAAAATGTACCCAAGTTCTGAGAGCCAATCCAAAGGAAGCGAATCAATATTTTTTGGGTGCATTGGCAGCTTTGTTACTCCCCTGGGCAGTGTTTTGAAAGGACAGAATTCCATTTGAGCAAGCTCAGGTTATTTTTGTTAACCCTGCGCCAGATTACATAACAGATAGGCCTGATGGAAGAATTTTTATCACATGAGCCACTGAACAGTGTAGGCAAGGCGTGGGGCCCCATCCGCCTCTGAAGCCCATATTCTACACCAGCATGCTGTGCCTCCAACAGGATTGCCGAGAGTCCTTTAAAATACCCGTGGTCACTTGTCTGCATTTCCAACTTTCAGGAGCTTTCAAGGGTGGGAGGGGCGCCTTGATTTTTTTTTCTTTTTCTATTATTTAACTCAGAAAAAGTAAGCACACAGTTTAGTTCGTTTCATTTCAAGACCTGTTATAACTAAACATTTTTTTTCTGTACACCGATGTGCTGTTTAACATAAAGATTTGAGAAACTGGTCTGTAAATTCAAGTTGGTACATGTTGTACAAATTGTGGAAAGTGAAGGAGGCCAGCAGAGTTTTTAAAACACCTTCATCATTGAGGGAAAATTTGAGAGAATAAGTTTGTAGCTAGTCACTTGATACTGTTCAACTGAGTGACTGTTACTGTATGGATCAGATTCATTCTATAATAGTTATTTATGTCTGTTGAATATGTTTTCATTATTTGAATTACTAAGTATATTTGGGGGAAGGAACCACACTTATAAATACTTCCACTGTAGAAATTACCCGGAAGATAGATGTACTCGGTTGTTTTCCCTGAATAATTTCGGATGTTATCTTTCCTGTGCTTGGCATCAGAGATGAGGTAGTGGATAGTCCAGGGTTTGCAGTAGCCAGCAGGGCGCTGTTTCAGAGGAACTTGATTGGCAGGCACAGCAGCGACCTGCCTTCTGCCTTTGCTCTCCAGGACATGGTTAACCGGAGGATTGCAATGGACATGATACTCAAGATGGCAGACTCCCAGCGCTTCAGGCAGTTTATCCTGCTCACTCCTCAAAGCATGAGGTAACTTCTAAAACTCTCCTCTGAATGTATATGTCAAGTGTGTAAGTCGGGAAAAAGAAATCTTTTATAATCTTAATTTTGTTAATGCAATTGCACAAATGACCCATAATAGGAAAAACTAGCCTCCATACTAGTTCCAGAGATGTAAGATAATTTTTTGTTTGTAGATATTTAAAATGTTGTTCGCGTCATCTCCCTTCCATAACAGAAGCAAGTTGATTTGAATATGATTATTGGCTCGCTACTGTTTCTATTTTGAATCTGCTCTTCTATGGTTCTCATGGCCATCTGATGTAAAATAGTTTTAGTAATTCCTTTTAGACTAAATTCATGATTTCCATAGTGTTGGCCTTTTTCTGGGAGGTTACAAGTATCAGTCCCTGTAAATAGGAGCTTACTCTGTGGTCAGGCAGCACTTCCCGGGCACCTCTAACGTGGCAGGCACTGTGTTGCTGAGGGCCATTATCCTCTCTGAAGTGGTCCCTTCGATTATATGGGGATTTACAGTTGTCATTGGGGATGTCAGGTAGCTCCTTTCTGGCTAGACAAGAAGAATAAGAGTAGGAAATGCTATGAAAACGCATGGCATTTAGCGGGAAGTTAATATTTCTTCTGGAACTTAGATATTAGACATATCCCTCTATTAGCAGATAATAGCCAATTAGATTTATATTTTCATGAGGAGTATTAGAAGTTTCTTGTAATGTGAAAATTTTTCTTGGGAATCTGAGTAATAAATTTTTCTTCTTCTAGCTCACTTCCATCAAGTCAGCTGATTAGAATCCTTCGAATGTCTGATCCTGAGCGAGGGCAGATGACGCTGCCTTTCCGACCTGTGACTCAAGAGGAAGAAGAAAATCGAAGCTGATCTGTCCTCATGTGCAAAGCTTTGTAAAGGGAAAGGAATTAGGGACTATTTGATGTAATAAAGTGAAACTAAAGATGTTCTAAGATAAAAGAGATTCCTTGATATAGATGACCACAGTAAGATATGTAAATAAGCCTGGCAAACCAACAACAACCAGCAATTGAAAGTTCTTATTACTTTACTTTGAGAAAATCAGTTTCATAGTACTGGTTTTAAATCTTCTGTTCCTTTGTTTTATTTTTAACCATCTACTTTTATAGATTCTTTTTCAGAAGTAAAGTTTTGTACATATATACATGTACATATTTGTTTTGTTTGGGTTTATTTCTATAGAATTTGTAAGAATGAAAATAAACGTTTTGATCTCCTGATTACATTTAGTTCTGCTTTTCAAGAATAGAACATTCTCATTGCAGGAGGCGGGGTGCACAGTCCGTCCATGGAGTGGGACCAGTTCACAGTGGATTTCTTACCTGATTTTTGCTTACTGATTATCAGGGATTTACACAGGCCTCTAAAAACTTGGGTCACAATCCCTGCACAGGTCATTTTTAACCCTGGAGGTGGGCTATACTTTTAATTGCTGTTCCATCAACTTTAAGATGCTGTCTGTTTATGCAGCACTTCTGTGGAGCACTGAGCATCACTAGCTCTGACAGTGTCATTCCCTCAGCCCTTAATTGTCGTCCACTCAACTAGGTGGCTACCTGTGTCAGAACTGGATTATGACAGATTCCTGCACCCCGACCTGCGGTGTGCTTGCCTGGCTTAAAAATCCCTCAGTTTTCAATCCAGGGGCCAGCAAGGCCTTGCTGGGCTGCGAGGGGACACAGGCCAGAGGGGCTGCTGACCAGGCTGGGGAGAAAGGCTGGGGAAACCAGGGAGGAGAGTGGCCCCGCTGGAGAAGGACACAGGTCCACCAGGGGCCTCAAAGGCCATTCTGTTGAGGGTGAGCTGGCATCACTTAGAGGTACATCCTGATCATAGAGTTGTTCAAAAAGGTGCTGCTTAGAATGATAAAATACAGTATATTGTAAGAAATGGAATTTGTGAACTTAAAAAAAAAAAGCAAATAAAACTTCTGCCTTTATTCTGTATGCTTGATACTAGGATTAGTGCAAAACTTAAAAATGACAATGGATACCCAACAAGAAGCATCCCCTATATTGCCAACCATAAATACTTATGGAATGGAAAAGGAGGTATTCTAAGGAAAAGGGCAGTATTTTAAAAAGAGCAGCACTTCTACAGTTACTGAGAAAAACTGGACGTTGTCATTTATTTTGGTGGAGGATGGGATTTTAGCCTTAAATTGAGATCAGTTGGCAGAGGACAAGTCCAAAACTGGTGCTTTTCTAATCTAAGAATTTGAAGAAAGAAAAATGTGTGCTGAATGTTTTAAACATCCCTCACTAACCATACAAAGTTTGATTTTTTAAAGTTACATTTATAAAAAATTTCTATCAAAACTATTTTAACATGCATGTGCTTTTTCAAATAAAAAATAGAATATACCAAATGCATAAACTTATATTAGTTAAATAAATTCAGTGTCTGAGTTTTTGTGATGGTTTTTGAATGTTCTTAATACAGAATGGGAAATATAATCCTTAGGAATTCATGCATCTCTTATTGAGGCAAACATTATTCTTTGCTTTTGCCTCATAAAGTATTGGTTTCAATTATCATAAGGGAAACTATCTTTAGTTAGTGTTCTAATTAATAATAACCTTAATTAAAAGAAAAAAGTGTCCTTTCAAAATATGTGTAACTGCCAAAAATAACTTGATATGTGTTGAGTGACTTCAGTACGTAAGACAAATGACTCCTCACCCCGCAGTCCATCCAGAGCTCAGCAGTGACCGAACTGAGTAGCCAAGTCCCACAGACTAGGAAGAAATGCTTCCTTAGCCTCTTAACTCTCCTGCCTTCTCAAATCTTTGGGGTGGACATGATTAAAATCGTTCTAACAGTGAGAGATGTGATGAGTTGTAGTAAACCAAGGTAGTCACACTGATAACGCTGAAAACTCAGGCATTGCTGCTTTCCTGAGTATTTTCTAAGTTTCACTTCTGCCTTCCTCCCGTCCTGTAGACTCGTTTTGCATGTCTTCAAAATGCCTGGACTCTTTATATGTGGAGACCCAAAAGCTTCAATTCTGGTTAAGAAACTATTGGCTGGGACTAATGAGCTGGAACAGAAATGCTACCAACTGCAATGAAAACCCAGTGATGTAGGGTGTCCGATGAAAGTGTCTGAGTACAAATGAGGTGTGGTAAAAATTAGTACAATTTTTTTATGTCCAGAGTCAAAATTTTTCCAGTTAGATTCATGACTTGTTTACGTATCTACATAGATACCTATCCTTTGACCAACTCAGGTTTTCAAGAAAATTGGTTTGAAACTTAACAGTTCTAAAAGTTTAAACAGTTAACTGATAGATCATCACTTGAGTAAATGACAATGGCCTTGAAGAGATGTAAAAATATTTAATCTAAGAAAGTATCAATATGGATAGAAATTAGCTGTTTGAGTCGGTGAGTGAATTTTTTTCCCAGTTATATGTAATATTGATACCTAACCTATTAAATTTTGGCTAGGCATCTGGATAGAAACTATAGAAACCAAGGAGGCCTGAGACTACTTACTACCTGGCAAGTTTACAAGGGCTTTTGCTGCCTAACTTTTCTATAGTTTAAGAATGTAAAGATCAATTCATTAAAAAATGGGTAAGTTCCTGCCATTTGCTGGCCAGTCTTAAACACTGGGGATTCTACTCTGAGTAATATACTACATCTGCCCTCGAGAGGCTTACAGCCTAGTTATAGACAGGTACAATTTCAGATCATGGTGATTGCTGTGGATAATAATTCAGGAGAAGGAGTTGAAAGTTGAGAGAAGAGGCACTTTGGAAGTCTTTGCAGAAGGTAATAAAGCAGAGGCCTAAAACAAGTGAGAGAAAGAGCTATGGGCAGAGGAAATAGTGCAGAGGCGTTAGGGTGAGAATGAGCTTCACGTCCAGGAATCAAGGCCAGTGCTGGTGGAGATGAGTGAGCAAGGGGGATGCTGGGCTGATGGATGCGGGTCAGAGGTAGGTAGAGAGAAGCTCTAGATCATTTGGGGTCCTGAGCGCGTTCTCGCCTGGTCTAGTAAACACAAAGACCCCTCTGGCCACTGTGTGAATAGGTAAGGAGTGGATGATGGCTAACGTGGAAAGAACAAGCGATTTGGAGGCTCCTGCAATGGTCCAGGTAAGAGGCCATGGTGACTTGGGCTAAAGCAGTGGAGACAGACATGTTCAGATTTGAAATCTGGAGACAGTGGGACTTAGAGAATACAGTGGAGTTGGGAAAGGAATCAGGGATAATTGGCTTGGGGCCTAAAAACCCGGACAGAAAATAGCGCCAGTCACAGGGGGAGGGAAGATGCAGAGGTGGAGAACAAACTGGCACTTGGTGCGGAACCACATTGGTTACTACATCTGGTACTCAGGGAAGCAGAAGTACCAAAGCTAAACCCAAACCACGTGGCACTGGGTGGAAGGACCTTGAGGAGGGTGAGATTCATGAACCCATGAATCTTAAGGGCCTTCAGGAGGGTGTCAACCAAAACAATGAGTCAAGGATTCTTTTGGTGACAGCTGAAAGAAAGTAAAGAAACCCAACTGGAAGCAAGAGAAAAGGGGCCCTTGTTACGCAGGGGTGGGAAGCTTGGCAAACGTTGCCATGGTCACGTGGAAAATAGGAAATGCACCTAATGTACTGGTGCTCTATCCAGAGAGATAGTAGGTAGAATTTGAGAAGTGCCTCCTGGCTCCTTGCTGCTGTGACAAAGTGGGAGAGGAGAGAGAGGAACGAAAGAATAAGCATTACATACAAAAATGCCAGGACTGTTTCTTATTCCCAGACTTTCTTTGGGAGGGCAGCTGACTCACAAACTATGTTCTGTGCAAAAAATCAGGTCAGGGTACGACTGCAAGATCCTTTGCTAGGACCTCAGAAAGAGCTAAGGCTGTGCTTTCAGACCTCAGACAGACGGAAGGGCAGCCTCTCCGTGAGGAAGCACACGCTAGCCCTGTGTTCGCAGGGCCCCTCCCCAGCCACTCCAGGGCCCTGCTTCAGCTCAAGCTACTGCAGGACTTCAGTTGTCTGAGAGACCTCAGGCCAGAAGCAGCCACGTGAACCCCTCTCAATTTCCTAACTCACAGATGTCAGGGGAAATAATAAAATGATTGTTTCTATCTTAAGCCACTAAGTTTTGGGAATGAATTGTGAAGCAACAATAATTATACTATCCCCATTACCACTACCCCCCACGCCACTCCCAGAAACCACTGTGATGCCCTATTTGCTTTTTTTTTCCCCACATGACTTTGATGTTCTGGGAGAATGTATTTTTGACTTACATATGATACTGGGCAATGGATTTTACTCTTTTCCTCGCCATTCAATATTTATATCCACGTTGCTGTGTGCACATCCGTCTGTTGTTCCCAGCCGAGGTGCAGAATGCCATAGAATGCATCCACATTTTACTTGCCTGTTCCTCTAGTAATGACCCATGAGATTGCCTCCAGTCCCCACATCACAGAGCTGACACAGACATCCTGGGATGCGTCCCCTCGTGGCCCTCTGTGAGAACTCCAAGGGGCAATTTACCAGAGGGGGCTGCTGGGTCAGAGGGCATGAGTTCACGTGCTCTGACCCCGTCCTGCCTGGCTGCTCTGCAGGATCACTGCACCGGTCTTCACGCCAGAACCAGAACAAGCAAAGGCCAATGTGCTCACTTGTTGGCCCCGTCTCTTCATTGTATTTGTAAAAGGAACCAGTTTGTTTTGCTGAAGAGTTGATTTTTCCTTAAGTGTCCAGAATATCCACAAGACCCACTTTTTCACATTCAGGTCTTACTTCAAATGTCACCGAACCACCCTATGGCGAATAGCCACCACTGCACGCAGTCACTCTTAGCTTGCTGAGCTCTTTCTTCATTGTTTTTACTATTGCCCATTTATGAGTGTGTTTATTGTCTGTCAGTAGTGTTGGGTGCATCGCAGGTCCATGAAGATTGCTATGACTTACGACTGCATTGCCCGGAGCCTGACGTAACCGAGGAGGCTCCTCACCCCAGCCCACCCTCACTTAGGGGAGAGAGTAGGGGGAGGCACCCAACCTTCCCATCTCTCTGGGCCCCTATCTTGGACTCACCTAGCTCAGGGGTTGGGGTACCAGGACATTCTGTTAACACATTCGACTGCTCTTTCCGGGGCAGAAGATTGGTGCCATCGGTGCTGGTGGGGTCCTGACTGCCTGGGAGGCAGTTTGCTTGCTGAGTTTCTGGTGAGTGGTCAAATGGAATTTGTAGACCTCGATCTCTGGTCTTACTTAATGATCCTCTGGCAGACAAGGTGAGAGTGCTTTGAAAAAAGCGCTTGATAAAAAAATGAATCATACAGCACTGCACTGTCTGACACTATACCAGCTGCATGTGTCAGATTAAAGTGAAATGAGAAACAGTCACACCAGCCTCATGCAGCTGGTGCAGACACACGTTTCCTTCACCACCAAAAGGTGTGTTGGCCGGCACCACGGAAAGAAACTGAACCACTCTAGGTGTGCTCTGAAAACGCAAACCTGCCTTAGAGTTCTGGATGGAATCTCTCCCTCCTTCCTTCCTCAGGGTTAAAAAGGTCAGAGTGCGGTTTCCTCACAAAAAAGAGCGTCTAGTGTGCTTCTCATTTGGGAGGCTGGACGCCTTCCTTCCCCAGGCTCCTTCTGGAGGATGCTCCCCAGCTTGCTGGGCGTGTCCTCCCTGTGGTTGTGTAAGGTCACACGTTGTTAGCACCATGGTCACACTGAGATACAATTTATTTTCGCGTCACGAGCATTGTTCGAGAATGAGAAAAGTTGTATGTTTTCTGTCAACTTAACATACCATACGAATTGTCCCTCTTTCAAGGGCCAGGGTGACTGTGGAAAGTTGCTTTTTTTCCCCTTTTGTCGTCATTAATTCTTTGAATTCGAGTTGTCTGTTTAAGGATAGATTCGGTAAGTTACTAGTTGACCCTTGATAATTATGAACACCTGTTTCAAATTTAAAATTAAGAAATAAGAATTGAGGGAAAAAGTCAAATGTTATAAATTTATTTGGGACATCTTTTGCCACCTCTTTGGAAGCCTTTGAAAATTCAAGCAGAAATCAATACACTTTCATCTTTGTTTTACTTTCAATAAATAATATCTTTGTGTGTATGCATATATAGATAGGGATACTTAGTTAATGAGTCATCTAGCAGGACTTTTAAGTTTTATATTGCATTAATTCCAAAACAGCTCTTTCCATATTGGGAGGATGCAAATGAGGTGAGAGTTAAGGCGAACCTAAGAGGCATGCAAATGTCGTACATTTCTAGTCACTGGTAATACAAGCTCTTGTGTGCGGACCACACGGAGGAGTCCTGGACCCCTCTGCGTGTCTGTCCAGTACTATTTTACAGGAAAATGGTGATACACATAATTAAATTACGTTACCGTGGCAGGGGGAAGGGGGGGCCTCAGTGCCACTAACATTGTGTAATCAAGGAGACACAAGCATTAGCAAAACAGGAACAAGAAATCATATAACTCTTTGCAGCACATTTCTGGCCAGGCTTTGGAGAAGGAGGGTTAATTATGAAATAATATTACACATATCACATTGTGGCAGGTTGTTTGTTGATTTTATAATATACGCTTTTGAAAATTCATTAGCAAATGACATTCTCATGCACACAAGTGTTTCAAACACAAGAAGCAAGTCCATGTATAGGTAGTCCAAGCAATATCTGTGTGTGTGTGTGTGTGTGTGTGTGTGTGTGTGTGTGTGTGTATGTGTGTGTGAGAATAGCTGCAGACTGAATGGAACATTGAGACTTCTGTGCGGTCCATAGCATTGACCTCCGCTCATTTCTGAATGTCACACTGCAGAAGTAATACAATGGAAGGGTCGCTCTTGGCAGCTTCTTTGAATTCATCCAGTGTAATCTGGTCGTCTTTGTTCTTATCCATCTTGCTGAAAATCTTGTCGACTCGCTGCTCAGGCGTGAGGCCGTCCTCATTCATCTTCATCATGATCACGGTGCCCACCATTTTGTAGATAGCCTGGGGAAACAAGAAGCAGACCGTAGAGTTCGCCTGTGACGTGATAAGGAGCTGCAGTCCACATCAGAGGACGCCCAGAATGGTTTTCAAGAAGAGACTGATATAATCACGTGTGTGTGACTTTCACGACCAACTGGGTAGAGTAGAATTCTGGATGATTGCCAGGTTTCTGGCTGGAGGAACTGGGTAGAAAGAGTAGCTCCGTGGGGAGGTCAAGAATCATGGGTTAGGAACATGATTTTTGTTCCTCGGGGAGGAAAAGAATGATTTCCGTTTTAAACACTCCGAGTGTGAGGTGTAGATGACAGTTAACAAGCCCTAGCCCTGGGGGATTTAGGAAAAGATGAAGTGTGGTCTCGCCTGATCAGGAATTTACAATCTGTTTCGACGATCAAGCAAGATAGACCACTAAAACTTAGCCCCGAATGAAGTCTATGCAAGGAGAGCCGTGGAATAGGTACTATGTTCATAAATTAAATAGTAGAGCAAGAAGATTCCAATTGTTCCATTAATCACACAAAGTTAGTCCTCAATGTGGAAACTTCCTAGGTAGAAACCGTTTTTCCCCCTTAGGAAAGCGCCTTAAAAATAAATACCCATCTATACAAAGACTTGCAGGTACACATTCATAGCAACATTATTAACAGCAAAAAAGTGAAAACAATTGGTGAACAGATTAAGGAATATGACATATGAATACAATTGAATACTGTTTAGCAATGCCAAGGAATGTAATAAATCCTACAACATAGATAAAAAAAAAAGGAAGCCAGTTTACATGACATGTCCAGGAAGACATGACCATAGGGACAAGGCAGACCAGTGGTTTACTGAGTCCAGGGGAGGAAATGGGCAGGTGGGCAAGGGGAACTTACTGGGAGAATGAAAATGTTTTAAAACTGGATTATAGTGATGGTTGCACACTTTGCTAAGTTTACTAAAAATTGTACAGTCAAAAGGAGCGGATTTATGGTCTATAAATTTTGACTCAGTAGAGTTTTATTTTAAAAACTGCAAGTTGGAGGGGCCACGGCAGCATCTTACGCCCACAGGGGAGGCTAACTGGCGGAGGCTACTTGGGGGAGGCGGGCAATTTCCAGCAGAGCAGAGCTCAGCCGCCGACGAAGACACTGAATCCTGAGACATCCTTCACGCCCAGTAAACTTATGTTTGTGGAAGATCTTGCAGCATGGGAGTGGCTAGTTAACAAGCTGATTCTCAGCTGACAGTGCCCAGGAGCTGGGACCTGTGACTTCCCAGCACTGTGCGGGAGTGGGAGACGGGGTTAGAAAAAGTCAAGGGTTGACATGTTACTAGCCATGCTCCTGAGGGAAGAAAACAAGCCACTGTAGCCCATGCCCAAGAAGCTGGGGCACAGCCTTCTGGCCAGGCCCCGCCCATACCCCAGAGCACCCACCACTCACCTCAATGATCTCCAGCATCTCCACGCGGGTGATCTTGCCATCGCCGTCCAGGTCATACATGTTGAAGGCCCAGTTCAGTTTCTGCTCAAAGCTGCCCCTGGAGGTGATGGACAGGGCACAGATGAACTCTCGGAAGTCAATGGTGCCGTCCCCATTCTTGTCGAAGGTTCGGAAGGCGTGCTGGGCAAACTTGGAGGCGTCTCCATAAGGGAAGAACTACAAAGCAGAGCAGACACACATCATTCAGGTGTCAGCAGGGAAAGAAGCACAGGCCTCGATCTAGGCTGAGGTCTGAGCCAGGGCAGAACAAAAGGCCATAGCCCTGTGGATGGTCACATGCCACTGCCGGAGGGGCCATGACAGGCTCACCTATCTGAACAGCCATTTGGCCCAGTGCTCAAGGCCAAGGGCAGGCACAGGGAATCAGTCCATCTCTCCACTGACCTCCCTCACAGCATCCTTGGTGTTTCCTACAGGCAAGGATGGGGCCTGGGTACAGGTAGCTAGCATCCCTCATCTGTGGCCTCTCTGGTCATGCTAACAAGGACAAGGACTGGGCAGGTAGCAGACTTCTCTCCTATGTGGGGCAGTGCTACATGAACTTCCACATTTCTGTCTATGTGAAAATCTGGGCCCACTGCCCTATGTGGCTGGAGTGAGATTGCCCGGACCTCCTTTCTCCTGCTGCCAGCTCCCTGCCCCCAGCCTACTGTCATCTCTGGCTTTCCTTTTGTAGAGCAGGCACTTAAGAGTCACTACAAATAGAACATGACTTTTGAGAGATAGAAAGAGGTTTCTTCTCAGAGCCACGAGTTGGCAAAGGTGCTGGG
>PVKM010023307.1:0-21245 GCA_004027735.1 Carollia perspicillata | reverse complement strand
TGTTTTTTACAAGCAGAATGGCTGTATTTTAGGGTAGATCATTCAATCCAGCAATTTAGAAAAATTGTAACAGTTAACAACTGTATGATACCTTCTACTTTACAGAGTTATTTCATGTGCTTTATCTTATTTAATTTTCAGGCTTACTTAGCCACACATAATTCATCGTCTTGATCCCAATTTAACACACGAGGAAACCAAAGCTCGGAGATCGCATGTGTCCTTGGCGTCAACCGCAGCAGACCCAGGTCTGAATCCCCGCAGTTGGCCTGCTGTCCTGCTCACTTTCCATTCCCCGTACTCCCCTCTAGCTCTTCAATCTAAACACTGCTTATGCTCAAACTTCATGATTTTTGTTTCCCTCTTCGGAGAAGAGCACCCTCTTTACTGTATCTTTCTGAAGGAGATGTTAAGATTAGTCCACATCCACCTGAGCCAGTCAGTATCTCTGAGTGCAGAGAGTGGTGACCCAGAAAACAGCTCACTAATCCACATTTAGATAACTCTGAGCTCTAGTTCCACTGTCCTTAAGATATTTATATTTCTAAGTAGCCGTGGGTCAAGGTCTGGAAGCATAAAGCAATATTTTATGTTTGATTCACTTAGGCTTATTTTGTCTCTCTCTTTTACAATGACATGTTATATTTTTCTTTAAATTGTGCTCTTTAAAATTATTGTCCTTTTTTAAAAAAATTGAAATGTAGCGATCATTTTAAGAACAAAAGTTATCCCTTTGGATGTGAGCCACTCGAATTAGATGTGGGTGCCTCGAATAAGAGACTGTCTTTATTCCCATTTTACAAGTGAGGAAACTATGCACTGAAGTCCCAGGAGGAAGACCTGGGAATAGGACCTAGATCTCTTTGCTCTGAGGTCTGTCACTCAGATTCCTCTTCAACAAATTTTTCTCACCACATGTGTGCACACACATTTACACAATGGTTAAAATAAAGAAAGAAAAAGACAAAATAGGAGCCATTTGAAACTGTCATTTTAGGGAGACAATGAAGCTTCCTAGATGATTTATTGTTTTTTTTTCAGGAGTTACTTAAATGTAAAATGAGAAAGGATACTAAAACCAGAAAATTTCAGATAGCTGTTATGCATTTTCTTAGCAATATGAATGACCTATTTACTCTGACAGCACGAATCACCCTGAGACGGCACTGACGATAGCAAGTCTTGCTAATGCATTTATTTTGACTGCGTAATACATAATTTAGGAAAGCCGGGAGCCAAATATCGATTTAGGCCTCATCTATAAAGGAGTTTTTGTTAACCATTTGACAAGTGTATGCAGAACGGAAAAATAATTAGTAAAATGAAATTGCCTCTGAATTGGCCAGGTAAGTGTCATGTGTAACAAACTCTGCAAATTGTTTTTCTAATATTGACAAAAGTGTAAAATCCCTAGGTCATGTGTATTGAACAAATGGATAAAATAAAAATGACTAGATCAACTCCAGAAGTAAATAACACTTTAGTACATATTCTGTTCAATTAGCCAGGGGTCCATTTTAGTGAAGTCAGAAAAAAGAATGCTTCAATCACTTTTGAAAAACCATGTGATACCAAGGGCAATGCACTAATGACTCTCTGAACTTCTCTTAAGGATGTGTGGTTGGAACTGGATGGACCAAGGAATTCTGGTTTCTATGGTCTGAATGTCCTCTCAAAATCCATGTTGAAATCCTGATGCCCAATTTGATGTGATGAGTAGGTGAGGCCTTTGGAAAGTGATTAGGTGAACTTAATTAGGCGGAACCCTCATGTATAAGATTAATGCCTTCATAAAAGAGGCCCAAGAAAGCTCCCGTGACCTTTCCACTATGTGAGAAATCTGCACCCAGATGAGAGCCCTCACCAAACCACACTTGGACTTCCAGCTTTCAGAACTGTGACAACTAAATTTCTGCTGTTTACAAGTCATCCAGACTGTCGTATTTTGCTATACCAGCCTGGATGGACGAAGACACTATTAAATGAGATGAGCAAAGTAAAAATCGCTCCAGGATAAAGCAGTATTTCCTTCTAGAAACCTTTTACTCATCCACTTTCTGTTTCTATTGACTTGCCCATTCTGGACATTTCATATAAAAGTAATCTTGCAGTGTCGGTGCTTGTGGCTGGCTTCTTCCACTTAGCATTGTGTTTTCAGTGTTCATCCCTATTGCAGTGTGTATACTGATATGTAGTTTCTTTTTAATCCCAAATTATATTCCACTATCTGAATATACCAGCGATGGTTGTTTCCACCTTTGGCTATGATGAATAATGCTTCTATTAGCATTTTGACTCAGGTTTATGATTCTGTTAGTGGAATTACTTTAAATTTAGTGCAGTTCTGTGGGTCAGAGATGTATTTCATCCATGAATATGCTATTGTGATTCTGTCAAAAGTCTGTTCAGGGAAAAATTATACCGAAGTCTTCCTTACATTTTCTGTGGGGTATGAACCACTATATTCTCCCTGATTTTATAAATTAATTAAGAAAAGGGAAATCTCAGTTTTAATCGGCTACTCAAAAAAATAAGAGAGTAAGAACAAAAAATTTGCCTTACATGTGCCAGGCACTTTGCTAAACCTTTTCAGTTGTTTAATTCCCATGCATTATATAGGCACTATTATTGTTCTGTTGCAAAGATGAAGACGCTGAAACACGTGGGCACAAAATAATTTTCCCAAGAAATACAGCTATTAAGAAGTAGAGGTAGAATTTGAACCCAAGATGTCCTGACTTTAGAGACTGTGCTTTTGACTGCTACATGGGGACAGGCAAATAACTGACTTAACAGAACCAAGTCAGCCTTAGCACTACCAACATCGTTTGGTAGGAAGTGTTCAATATTTGGAAATTCTAACTGTCATTTTCTTATTATTCCAAAGTAAGTTTGGGATTATTCTGTTTTCTTTAAGAGCATTTCTATGATTTGTGGGGCTGTGCCAATCTAGACACTGGATAAGGGTAAAATGTTTCTCAATATCACTTGACAACAACAGGAAAACTTACATAGGAAAATTTATCAAAAGCTAGAAGTATACAAAATTATAACAGTGTTTTATGTATCTAGCAAATATTTATTGGATTGCCACTGTGCAGATCACTGGAGTAGTCTCTAGGGTTAAGGAGGTAGAAGAAATTAGTATGACATTAGTATGGCCTGATCTGCCTCTTATCAGAGCTTATAACCCAGTAAGGGTCACGGACCAGAGCATGAATATGTAAGAGATTAATTGGAGGAAGGAAGGATGCTGCATATGACCTGCCCATGGAACCAGCTAGATTTGATATTACAATGAGGACTGTGCTGCTGAAGTATTTGGGGAGTTAGTCCCCTGCAGTGTTTAAGGAATTAGAGTCAAGCACGCCCAGGTTCGAATCCCGACATTTTCACTGAGCTGGGTGACTGGGCAAAGGCTGTGGCCTCAGAAACACTTCCTATTCTATTTTAGAAGGAGAATAATACAGGGAGGGGCAAAAGCAGGTCTACAGTTGTGAGTGTGTGAAATGCAGAGTTTATTCTTGTATTATTATATATTAATTATTGTATCATTTTCCATATAAACAACCATAAACCTAATTTTTCCACACTTTGTACTGCCTTCTTCAAAACATTTAATGAGCATTAAAACATATTATGCATTACTAAGCATGATACTTAGCAGAAAGAAAATGGTCAATAAATAGGGAACTGTCTGGAGTGATAGAAACAATTGGGTATATACATTTATTAAAACTCTTTGAACTGCACACTTAGTTGCACTTAATTATATGTAAATTACCTCAAGAAATGTGATTTAAAAAATAAATACCCTTTACAAACTTCTTGGGTTTGATGACCCCTTAAGAAAAGTTATTTTAGGGGATCGGGGAGGTAGAAGAGGGTGAGGAGGGATAAATGATGGAGGAGGGGGACGACTCTGGGTGGCGAATACAGGATGCGATGTGCAGATGGTGTGCTATAGAGTCGTGCACTTGAAGCCTATATGGTTTTATTAACTAATATTGCCCCAGTAAATTCAATGAAAAATTTTTTTTAAAGAAAAGGTATTTAAACATCTTTCAAGGTGGCATTAACCTAATTTGTTAGCCTAAGTCTCTGGTATCTAATAATTCTCCAAAAGCTTCTAAGAAAAGTTAGAATGCAGAGCTGAGAGGAAATATTTCCTGTGCCTCAAGGCTTTGCATGTTGTAATACTCCCTATTGTGATAGTTAATTTTATGTGTCACCTGGCAGGGTACTTTTGGATGAGATGAACGTTTTTATTGGTGAACTCTGAGTAAAGCAAATTGCCTTTGGCCATGTGCATGGGTCTCCTCTATTTGGTTCAAGGCCTGAATAAAACAAAAAGGCTAGGCTCTCCCTAGCAAGAGGGAATTCTCTCAGCAGACTACTTTCCAACTTGAACTAGAACATTGGCTCTCTTGGGTCTCCAGCTGCTGGTTTTGGACTTGTCAGTCTCATAATCATATGAGCTGATATATACACAATGCTATTGGTTTGCTTATCTGGAAAACACTGACTAATGCATACACTAAATTAAATTATGTGATCAAATCCTTCTATTCAGAGTGGGTCAATCCCTCATGGGATTTATAGAGGCACAGCTTCCTGTAGAGGAGCAGAGTTTACAGAGGAGGACTATGATGATATTTTTGGATTTGGCAAATGCATATGTAAGGGGAACCTGAAATATTAAAAAATTCATCATCTGTGTTTAGTGACAGGTACTCTAATAGAATCGTTATGTAAAAAATCGGTCTGGGGATAAAATCAAGTAAGTTAAACATTATTAAATCTTCACTACAAAATTGCTGTCTTTTTTTCTGTTGATTTTGAAAAGCATACAAGTTATATTATTATGGAAATAATAAATCCCAGGAACTTTTAATATATGTTTCCTAAGTCTGTTCCACCTTGGGACACATTTCCAAAATATAAAAAAAATGGTAAAAACATTTAAAGTCCTTAAATTTGATGAACTCTACTAGCCATAAAATTCATGAAAAATACACCAATGCTTTAAAAACAACAATGAAAATTTATGTAAAAAACATTTGTTTATTTATGAGTTACTTCAGGGGATACTTTAGTGCAAAGCCTGAGTATGTGTAAACGTAGTAGACTTTTACAGTGCATTGCACACTCTTTAAATATTTGTTCACTAAATGATGAATCAACAAGACAGCAGCATTAAGAGAGCTGCAGAAGCAATTTCGATATAAAGATGCAACTTTAAAACTAGGAATTGTCTGAATCACGATAAGCCAGAAGTTGCATGGACAGCCGCCTCCCGTGGGAAATCACTAAGACCTGCACCTCCTCCCTCCTGCCTGGCAAATACCAGACAGTGGTAAATGTTTGCTAAACGGCATCATTGAATATAAGGTCTGCTGGGAAATAATTTTTTTTCAAAGTCTGTGATAGGAAACTGCCTTCTAAGTGAAATTGCCTTGTGATAAGCTGTGGAGCTTACAAATCAGAATGTATGGAGTCAAATTAGTTTTCCCTCTGCAGTATCTGGTCCCACAGGTGGGAGCCAGAGGGGTTCTGTGGCAGGAGCTGCTCCCAGCGGCCTTTGATCAGTCATGGAACAGTTTGGCTGAGATCTCTGTGTGCAGACAGTCTCGGGGGAGTGCCAAGACTCTGCATTTCTAACAAGCTCCCAGGTAATGCTGAGATGGGGTCCATGGGCTGCACATGGGACATCAAGATCATAGAGGGAGAGGGGAATTCCTCAGTGGCCATGCAGAATAAGCAGATACGGGGCAATGGAAGGCACTGAACCTGGAGTCTGAAAGCTGTTACATGACCACAGATGAATCACTTCACTTCTCTGAATCCAAATTGCCTTATGAGGAAAATAGCAGTAATAGCCACAACCACTTTGTGGGGTCCTTGCGAGAATTAATGAAAAACTTGCTATAAAAACTTGGGACTGTGCTGCATATATAGCCATTGCTCGGTAAATGCTTGCTGCCTCGCAGTGACACAAGCAGGTCACACGCCCTCTGCAGTTCCGAGGGCTCCACCCCTTTGTGCTAAGGACATTGCCCAGCTTTGAACAGATGCTCAGGTAGGGCTTGCTCAGTTATGTCAGTAGTGGAGTGATGTTTAGAAAGGCACTGATACCTGGACCATGACTCCTATGGCACACACAGGAGAGAATCTTTGCAGAGAAAGTGGTGACTATTAGGCCTTGGGCTACTTCCAGCTCCCCTGAGCCAGCGGTGGGAGACAGAACCAGCTCCTTGCAATAAAAATACGACATTAGAAGAGCTGATTTTTCACATCCATTCCACATAAATTGTATATAAAACCACCTGCCTTTGAAACATCGCCAGGCCTGTCCCAGGCTGGTGGCTCAGCCTGCAGTGGTGTGATTTGTATGTCAGAGGCCAAGTCATCCTCCAGATCACGCGTGACTCTGTCTCCTGCCAACAGTATCATCTGACCAATGATGCTCTGCTGAAGGTCAAGTGAAGGTCTGTAAACAACTTGTAAAGTACTGAACAACTTGTAAGTGCTGAAAACATCTTGGTCTTGTAAACAGCTTATAAAGTACTGAGCAAAACTCCCAAACAGTGTAGCAGGAATAGAGATAGGAAACCCAGAGAATTACCTGCAGCCCCACTCAAATTTTAACAGCTCTTTCTAGTGAGGATTCAGAGACACAGAATCTCTTGGCTCCTTCGGAAGGTCTGATTTAATCAATTTCAGTGCAAATCTACAGTAAATCACTTAATCTTTGCTAAAAGAAATGAGATATTGAAATCTAATGAATGTATTTTGACAAAGTGTTTTTAAAAGGTGTTCTTTCTCCCCCTGACATAATGTCCCAGAACACAGGAGCTGCTGCCATATTACTGAAGGCTCCACTACCCATGGTCCAGGGTTGGCAGATGGGTATTCAAGCTTTGCTTCTTTATTGGCTGAGCAAGCAATTGCTTCTGCTTAATTTCATACAATATTTTTTAAATTCACTGTCCAATTTATAAAGTAAGATTGCACAAATTTTCATAGAATGATTTTAACTTGTAAGGTTAGAATTGATGTCTACTCTTCCTGACTATTTTCCTTTGTTAAAAATTACACAGATTCGGTACTTCAGAATAGGTAGGTTTTAGGCCAAAATAATCCATTTTATTGATTTATTCTCCATCACTTTGGGGAAAAATATTTCATGAAAAATGTAAGATTATATGCCACTTTTATTAATCTTTCTTCAGGCTTCGCTTAGAAATTGGTTATTTCACAACTGAAATGGAGTAAATTATGAAATTACTGATAATCTTATAGACTCTGCACATTAATACCTTTTAGAAGATCAAGGACAGTTGCAATAATGGGATAAAACACAGATGTAATTCACTCCTCCTGTTTTTTTCTTTTATATAAATGATTTGATACTGTTTTTCAATGTCCTGGATACATGCCCCCTGCTATTGAAATTAAAAATATAAATTGTATTTTATAATAGAATTATTTAGTTTTGTTAATATCTAGAAGTGTCTAAAACAGAATCATATCCTCTATTTTTTAATTGTTTTTGCCAGAGAGAATATTTTTAATCAAACTCAACATTTTTGATAGAGGCCCACTATTCAATCGGCTGATATCCAGTGAATGGCTCTATCCTGAACATCAGTTACCTAGGGCTGCAGTCTGTGGTCAGTTAACTCCGCAAGATTTACTGAAGCAAAACCGAGACAGTCTTTGGATATTTTAGGAGATCTGTTTATGGCTATGTATGTGGTTTTAAAGCATGAGGGATTTTGCTTTTAATATTTTAACTAAAATACTCTTGGCCTTGCTCTATGGTATATGTCATCGCCACCCCCGCCCCTCCACCCCCTGCATTTGTTCACGTGTGGAAGCAGACACAGAACTTCCTTGTTAAGAAGATGCTAGCTCTGCCCATCAGTGCTCTAGGCCATCCTGACCCTCACTGTCGCATTTTCAAGAGAGGACCTGTCTCACTCTCCCCCTGACTGATTATGAAGTATGGGGAATGCTGTTGAACCTGGAACTGAGCATATTTCCACTGCAAGTTCTCATCAGAGACTATGACCTGGGGACTCTCTTCTACCAAATTTTTATCAAAGAAATAATGTTTATAAAGAGGTCAACCGTTGGTGTTCCTACAATTTTATTAAGACTATCATTTTAGGTTTTTGCACTGTTTCTTAGGGCCTCCTTGCTTCCACATATTCCTGCAGTTTCCCTCTTCATTCAATCATGCCTCTATCATATCAGCAAAACCTTTCATGTGGACTTGTTTTAGCGTAGCGATGCCCACACCCCTCCTGCTCTCTATCACCTCCACAGTTCAGATTTTCTCATGGCATTCATGATGGAGTATTTATCTTATTTGTTCTTTATCTAACGTTATCTGCATTTCCTCCATAGTTATTATTCATGGCTATCTGCCTAGTGCCTGCCACATAATGAGTGCTCAATAAAATTTGTGGAATGCTTGAATGAATATAAACTAAAGAATATGTAGTCCATCCATTCCTGCATATGTTAGAAATTTTACTCTTGTGTCATGATGTTCTGATCACCAGAGACCTGGGGCAGGCAGGGCATCCCATATGAGGCCCCTCATAAAACTGCTTTGTGCCCCAGCATACTGTCCTTTTCCTACACTAAGGGAAATCATAAGAACATCCATGTTCATTGTGACTATAGTTTGGAAATGGAGGCTAAACCATCATGTGCACACCATCAGGTGACATTTTGGTGCAAACACAAGGGCAAAATTCCTTGCTGGAATTACAGATTTGTTTTTAACTGATGGATATGTTCCTTTGCTGGTTAAACTGTGCCCCCTGTGAACAACTATTCAGTCTTGAATCGTCTGGTTCTCTGTTGGCTAGTCTTCCTCTTACTCCTGGGTTAATTATTTATCCTCAGTAATTTATTTCATAGGACTCTTCTATATACATTCACATACTTCTCTAATCGTGTTCTGAAAACAAAGAACATAAGGGTGAAAAACAAGTAAAGCACTGAATTAATAGTTCCTAGTTAGTTTGTTCCCTCTGAACTCAGCTAGGTAGGTACTAAACATGTAATTGCTATTCCTAACTGAAAACACTTTTGGGGACAGTGTCTCTCATCTAAAACAAGCGATAGCACATTATTTTGGGAGGAGTACTTTACAGGTATGAATACGATTTATACTTACTCATATATTCCATCATCCTACGACATCATCTTTCTTCTTTTCTACCTTTAAAGCCCATCAGTTCTCCAAGATCGAATTCTGCTCCCACTTCCTCCCGAAAGCGTGTTTGCAACTCCCCAGCTTACCTTAGTGTTCCTGTTACACGGATTGTACACCCATCAACAAGCACACTAGTCGTGTACTTTTATTTCCTGTGTTACTATCTGGAACCACGATTTAACCCTTAAGTTGATTTTTAAGTTTTAGGGTTGTCTTCTGAACTAAGATTGTCAGTTTTTTTAAGAAAACTGCTAAGCTTTTTGGCATACCCTTTTCTACCAAAGAGCTTAGTGCGATTCCCTGTATAAACCAGGAGCTCATTACAGCGTCTCTTTGGTTACCTTACTTTGGGTTTCATTTACTCTGCTGTGTGATATAAAGACCAATTGACATGAGCTTGGAATTCTGGGTTCTGGACCTTATCCCAGAGTAAACAGCTGCATGGGCTTTGGAGTTGTCCGGACCTCCCTGGGTCTGTTTCCAAATTGAAACGCTAAGAAATGCTCTAAATGATCTCTTCTCTCTTATTACTTTCAATATGAACAAGTTACTAACCAGTATTGTAATGAATAACATAAGTCTCCATTGTAATCAGTACTATTTTCCCAATGTAAATGTATGTGTTAATATATTAAAATAGACTTTATGTTTTAATAACACTTTGGAGTTATAACTGAACACCCAGGCTTGGAATGATTACAGGTTCTAAATTGGTCAACTCTGAATTTTCTGAAAAGTTACTATTTTAAAATGTTTGAGATGTTTAAGGACATCAAAATTGATTTTAGTGTGTCTCTGCTCTTCTTTGAATTTATCCTTACTTTTGACAATTTTTATAGAAGTGGAGGTTTTAAAAAATGACAAATATATTTGCCTTCACTTTGTTTAAGAAATAACAGATACTGTATTTCAGAGTTAATAATATGATAGATTTAATCTGAGTGAACCTCAAGGGTAAACTGATGTGAAGTTACTGAATTCGAGACTTGCAGTAGGGAGTCATCAAACTGGTGGCTTTGAATAAGAAAGGAGAAATTAGATGGGTGGGTACAGACCACAAAGGTGAACCCAGCAGAGCTTGCTTGATCAAAGTAGAATTTGCAATTGGGAAATTTTTTAAATAAAATAAGAAGTGGAAGAAAGTGGATACACGTTGGAGCCCAAATTTGAATTAATAAAAAACAAAAAGTGGAGGTATGTTTTGAGGAGGGAATTTGGAAGTAAGCTGTGAGGAGGAGGAGCCCTGTGGAGATAACTAGAGCACGCGGGGATGTGTTCGATTCTGACGACAGTGGTTCAAGCCCGGAGTTGGGCCGAGAGTGTCGGAACGGACAGACTCCATGCGGAAGAGCGAATGGTGGCACTGGGGACAGCTTCAGTGTGAGAAAAAAAGTAGTAAGAGAAATAGAAAATTAAAGAGCCTAGGACAAAGCACCCAGAAGACCGAGAAGAAGCATAGCCACGGATGTCCCTGATGGGGACACACAAAGAGGCAAGGTTTTAGGAGGGGAGGAAATAAAGTGAGATTAGTTTTTTAATTTACACAAGAAATATGAAAATGTAATGAAATATTTGAAAAAAGAGAAAACAAATGGAAAAGTAAATAACCCTCCCACCAACCATAATATATGTATGTCAAATGTGTTTTTTTAGTGTTTTTTTTATAAAATACATGCACGTGTGGCAGCACTAGTCCTCCGGGTGAATCACATTTTGCACTGGGAGTCCACATTCCCTTTGTGGAGAGATAGCTGTACAGATAATTAGTCAGGGTTCTCTAGAGAAACAGAACCAATATAATATATACATGAAAGAGGATTCTATGAGCAGCATGTGTGTGTGTATACATACACACACAGATTTATTATCAGATATTGCTTCACACTGTTATGGAAGCTGAGGAGTCCCATGATCTGCTCTCTACAAGCTGGAGACCCAGGAAGTCAGTGGTGTAGTTGGAAGTCCCAAGAGCCAAAGAGCCAATGGCATAAATTCCAGTCCAGGTCTGAAGGCCCGAGAACCAGGACCACTGAAGGGAAGAGGAGATGGATGTCCTGTCTCAAGCAGCCAAGGACAGAAAGAGCAAATCCAACCTTAGTCCACCTTATTGTTCTGTTCAGACTCTCAATAGATTGGATTATGCCAAGCCACACGGAGGAGGGCTATCTGCTTTACTTAGTCCTCTAATTCAAATGCTAAGCCCTTCTAGAAACATCTTTACAGTCACACCCAAAAATAATTTTTAACCAGCTCTTTAGGCATCCCTTGTCCAGTCAAGTGATACATAAAATTAACCATCAATAGATAGAGAGATAAAGAGATAGAAAGGAAGGAAAGGGAAGGGAAGGAAAGGAAAGGAAGAAAAATTTAAAGATGGCCCTGCTAAGATTCCTATCCTCCAGTCATTCAATGAAACACAAATCTGGGTACTGCTGCTGTGAAATGAGTTTGCAGATTTAACATTAAAGTCCCAAGTCACTCGACCTTAAAATGCAGAGGATCTGGATGAGCCTGATCTAATTGCCTGAGACTTTCAAAAGGCAGAAGGGGAAGATAGGAGGCAAAGTCGGAGGTCTGAAACATGACGCACCATTGCTGTTTTGAAGATGGGTCATGAGAGGAGGAGTGTGGGCAATCTGCAGAGAATGAGGACATGGGAACATCAGTGCTATAGATGCGAGGAACTGGATTCTGGCAGCAACCCAAATGAGCTTGTAAGCAAATTCCTCCCCAGATCCTCCAAGGAAGAACCTACACAGCCAACATGTTGACTTTGATCTCATGAGACCCAAAGCAGAAAACCCAGCTGAGCCTCAGACTTGTGACCGATAGAGCCCAGATCATAAACGAGCACTGTTTAAATTGCTTAATTTGTACTAGTTAGTCTCGGGGCAATATAAAACTAATATTCTCTCTATGTGCATACGTTTTCTATAACTATACGCTCTGTTCTATTCACTTATATTACATAAAAATATTGCACATGTCTTTTATGTTACTACATGGGCTTTGTAAATGCCATCTTTGTGGATGCTTAGTATATAGTTATCAGATTCACATATCAGAGAATCACTTAATAATTCCCCTGTTGCTGATTGTTTAGATTCCCTTACATTTTTGGTGGAAGTGAATATCTTCATGAACGTGACATCTTAAAAATGGATTTGGGATAATCATCTTAAGACAGATTCCTAGTAGAGTTCCTGGGTCAAAGGGTGAACAGTATTTCACAGCTACTCATGCCATTATCTGACTGGCCAAGTTAATCTAAACTAACTCTTAGCTTGAGGCAACCAGGAGGACAAACAGTTACCATGCCCGAAAGTAGAGAAGATGAGGGTGAAAACGCCCTGAGACAAGTCTGGAGAAGCAGAAAGCTGCAACTGTATGCAAAATAGAGAAAGTGGGGGTTTTTTGTTTGTGTTTTTGTTGTTGTTGTTTATTTTTTTTTCCTTTTTCAAAGTCTCCTGTCAGGGCTCTAGTCCTGTGGCTGCTGGCTCACTTAACACTTTTTATTTAGCTTTTATTTGATAGTGTTTGGCATTTCCTCTTTAAAGTGCTATTTCTCTCTTGCATATGTTGTTACATTTTGATACAGATCATACCCTGTTAGCTGCTAAGAAAACCCCAGATTGGAAAAGAACTAACATTTGCTGAGTGTAGGGGGTGGATGCGGAGAATGCCAGATGAAATGATTCATGTCAGCTATATGTAGAGATGAAGTGGAGTGCGGATTTGGAGAGTGGGTGGCTCACGAAATGGCCATAATGATGACAGAGGAGTGTCAGTGCTACTTTGCAGAGGAAATAAGTGCAGAAGTAGAGGACAAAAGAGGGTGCATGTCTGCTGTATCTTTTGAATTAGTGGGTCTTGATATTATGTGTCTTAAAGAAATAATGAGGATGAATCTTAATCCCCCACGGGTCTTTGTCCTAGTTTCCTGAGGCTGCCACAACAAATGACTACAAACAGGTGGCTTAGGACAACTGAAATGTATGCTCACAGAGTCCAGGGGCCAGAGACTGAAATGAAGCAGGGCCTTTCCCTCTGTAGACTCTGGGGAGAGGCCTTCCTTGTCTATTCTATGTCCTGATGGCCCCACTCCTCACGTCTTGTCTTCTCTGGCTCGTGATCACATGGCTTCAATCTCTGCCTCCATTGTCACATGAACTTTTCGTGTCTTCTTCTCTTCTCTCTCTTACAAGGATACTTGTCATTGGATTTAGGGCTCATGAAGCAAGCCAATGGAATTATTTCATCCTAAATTCCTTAATCGATTACATCTGCAAAGACCCCTTTTTTTATAAGGGCACACGTGAAGATTCCAGGGATTTGGATGTGAACATATCTTTTGGGGCCACAATGAACCTTAAGCCCACTACCGTCCTTAATTTATTAGAGCTATTCTATGTTGGGGGGAGGGGGAAAAGGTTTATGGGAGACAGGTTGTGACTCGTCATTAACTCAGATGAAAACCACTTCTAGAAAGGGGTTTAGCACTAGAACGACCTTCCAGTACTGGCACCTCGAGTCCATCTGCCTTTCTCTATGCCTCCTTCACGACTTTGAAATGCCGCCCCTGTCCTTCCAGGCAGGATGCATGTGTTATTGGAGATTATCCATTAAGTAATATTTACATGTTCCTATTTCTGGGTGTAGCATTTGCTAATTTCCATAGTGTAATGACTCCAAGCTGCCAGTGTGATGTGGCTGAACACAGAGGTGAAAGAGATGTGCCCAGTGGGATATAGGACCCACTGGGCACCTGTAAGGAACCTTTTCTATGTGATATGTACTTTTAATTACAGGTGACTAAAAATTTTATCTTCTTTTCCTCCTAAACTTACAATGTCTGTAGAGACGAAGAATGGCCAGGCTTAGTTCAGGAACTTCTAAGTTAGTAAATTAAATGGAAGGGGAACTTTATGAAATTAACTTTCAATGTATAGATAACACTATTATTTAGGATAAATGCACTGTGTGTACACAGCACACAACAATAAAAACAATAAAGTGATTTTAAATATGTTATGTGTCATTTATTTTCCTTCTATAGTGATTCCTGCTCATGTTTTTGAATGGAACCTTAATTCCTCCTTGAAATTCAGAGTCATGAGTAAAAGGAAAGATAAATATCAAGGACATTTGTCACCGAACCAGAGCGGTAAGACTGCTCTTTGGGGCTGAGGAAGCTCGAGGTGTCATTGTTTGATCTCGAGATATGATCTGAAGTCCTTTGACTATAGTTTGAACTTCAAAATTTGCATTTCTACTTGAAATCTAGCTGAGTGACCCAGTGGACAGGAGAGAAGTTTCAGATGAAAAACTGTGCTCTTTGACTATTCGAGGACAGAAGAAAGTCAGGGAAGCAGAATGCGTTTGGGTAAGATAGCAACTGCACTGTTGTTTACCGTTGCATTCTTTTAGGAAGTCACCTTGTGAGGATATGGATTTTAATCCTTTCAGGAAACATACTTCCCCTGCATGTGTTTGTAAGGGTGTTTTTGTAAAGCTCATATTTATTCTACACACAATGCTGGCTCAGGAGAAAAGGGAGATGTGTTTTGGAGCAGCTGTCCCTAACTTTTTGGGCACTAGGGACCGGTTTCATGGGAGGCAATTTTTCCACAGACTGGGGGTTGGGGGCTGGGGGGATGGTTGCAGGGTGATTCAAGTGCATTACCTTCAAGCTAGCCTCCTGCAGTGCAGCCCTGTTCCTAACAGGCCTGGACCAGTGCGGGTCTGCGGCCTGGAGGTGGGGCACCTCTGTCTTGGAAGACAAAGCTGGTGGTGCCTCTGTTTCCTTCTCCTAGTTGGCAGGGGTTCATATGGACAGTGCTGCTGTTCTCACCCAGACAGCAGCGTATAGATGCTTTCTCGGGTTTCTCCACATCTTTTCTCTGAAATCCTGGTGAGGTCACCACCTTGCCCTGGTTATACATCGGCAAATCTTACATCCAGTGTCCCTTTCAGTTCCAGGTAAACCAGGACAGGTCACCCTAGAGCTTAGTGGGGTTCCTGGAGAGAAATCCAGCAAGATGTGGAGCACCTTCCTCCATGTCTGTGGATCCCAGGGGCTTCATATTCTCCCAGCTAGCTTGCACTTGACCTTGAACAATGTGACATTTTTGGTTTCACCTTCCCACTGGTTTACATGGCATTTAGTAGTATCTGCTCCACATAAGCAAATGCTCACGTCCTGCTTCTCCCTGCAAGCATTTGTCTCTTAGGTTGGTTGTTTGCCTTTTGACCTCAGTCATCTGATAGGTTCAAGAGAAGCCATTGATTTGCAGTTTGGCCAGCGTTTTCCCATGGTAAGGATGGAAGTGATGTTCTTTCCATCGCTCTATATCTTCTAGCCACTCAAGGCTTTTACTAACTAAATCTGAAATAAATAAATGTGGATATGAATCGGAGGTTCTTTGCATGCTTCGTATTGACATCAATGCCAAATACTCGAAGAGTGCGTCACAGTGCCTGGCATGTAGCAGATGCTCAGTAAACATCTGTCCTCTTCCTTCTCCAGCTCTCCCTCAGTGGAGATCAGAGTGTTAATTTTTAAAAAATCGAATGCATTTTTGTTGTTATTCTCTTTTAAAGAAGTAACTTAAGGCAGATGAAGGGATGAATTAGGCTGGAATAAAGAACTGTCTGGTGAGCTCAGACTTACACAGCGACTGGGTTTCTGAGTTGACACAGGCAAGGGAGATTAAGGAAAACCTGTTCTGTTGAGATTAGATAATGCTGATCGGGTCTATCTATCAACAAACGACAGTAGCCCAACGAATGCACCACAAATAGAATTCATTGAGCTTGGCAGGAAGTTCAAAATGATGACAGCCAGATTGTACCTCAGGAGCACGATTTCTCCAGAGCTCCAAGTTCAGCTCAGTATCTGCCCAGTTCTCACAGTCACATCTTAAGGAAAACTCCCCAGGCTGCAGGAAGCAATATTGATGCTTTATTGAACAGTGAGCTTCTTTTCACATCATTTATACAAGCTTTTATGTGTCCATGGTGAGGAAATATTCCACTGCAGTGATGCAGAAACTATCTAAACCTAGATGTAGGCTCGGGGTGGACATCAGATGACAATAGATGACATCTACATATGTTTCTTTCCTTACTCAAAATGCATTGTTTAACCACATCTACCCTGCCTTATAATTGGTAGAATGCCCTTATATAATAGGGACTCTGTAAAATGCTGTCACTGTACTTTATTTAAAACAATACTATTTGGGAAAGAACCCTGTGTTTTATGATCTGGACAGAACAACATACTCTTGGCATATAATGAATACTTATAAATAATGAAAAGAAAAATTTTAGGTTTGCGGCAAAAACATAACACCATTCTCATTGCCCAGTAGACTGTGTGCCCTGAAGTAGAATTCTATTTTAATTATTTTTCCAACTTGAAATGCACATGAAGGTTTTTACTTCTTGATAAATCTGAAGCTCTCTTGTTTTCAAGAATACAAATTTGTATTTTCAATTTAATATTGACTTGCCTAAGACGTTTGTTTAATTTGCATTTAAAATTGTATATTTCTGATTGCTGACCAACCAGTTTGCAACATAATATAGATCAGGAGTTAGACACATTAATACACTAACAAAATTTACACATTTACAAAAACCAGAATAGAATTCAAGAGAATGACTGGTTCAGTCCCCTTTGACTTTAGTGACAGACACACAAGCAAACCCCAAAGCAGTGTACTTACTGCTCTATTTATATTGCCAACAATATTCTTTCTCTTTGTGTCTGTATCCTCGTGAAGTTCCCTAGTCCTTCCCCTGCCAGCTGCTGTATATGTGTGTCTAGATTTGTTTCTCATCACCTGCCAGTCACACCTGCATTCTAAAATGGCATACTTGAAAAGATTACCATTGCCCATTAACTGTTTTTCAATTAGAATTTACATGCGATATTTTAAAATTGAATTTTGGGGTGACATTGATTAATAATACCATACAGGTGTCCAGTGTACAGCTTAATAAAACACCATCTGCACACTGACCGCATCGTGTGTCCATCCCCCAAAGTCAAGTCCCTGTCCGTCCCCATTCACTTTTCCTTTGCCCACTTTCACCTCCCCCTCCTTTCCCTCTGGTAATCACCACGCTATTTTCTGTGTCTACGTGTCAGATATAAATATTTGCTTAATCCCTTCATCTTTTTTACTTGGTCCCCCAACCCTCTCCCTTCTGACAGCTGTCAGTCTGTTCTATATATCTATGCTTCTGTTTCTATTATTTTATTTGTTTAATTATTTTATTCATTAGATTCCACATATAAGTGAGATCATTTGGTATTATCTTTCTCTGACTGGCTTATTTCTCTTAGCACAATAATCTCCAGGTCCATTCATGCTTTTGCAAAAGGTAAGATTTCCCTCTTTTTTTTCCTGTTTTTTTCATTTTATGATAAGTATTTTAATTTTATTTTTTATTTTTAATGTTTTATTGATTATGCTATTATAGTTGTTCCATTTTTTTCTCCCCTTTATTCCCTTCCACCCTGTACCCACCCTGCCAACTATCATTCCCCCACCTTAATTCATGTACATGGGTCATACATATAGGTTCTTTGGCTTCTTCATTTCCCAAGCTTTCCCTCTTTTTTATAGCCATGTAGTATTCCATTGTGTAAATGTACCACAGCTTTTTAATCCACTCATCTGCTGATGGGCCTTTTCGATGTTTCCAGATCTTAGCTATTATGAAGAACACTGCAGTGAACACAGGGGTGCATATATTCTTTTGAGTTAGGGTTTTGGGTTCCTTTGGATATGTTCCCAGATGTGGGATTCCTGGGTCAAAAGCTAGTTTCATTTTTAATTTTTTGCGGAAACTCCACACTTTCCCACAGTGCCTTCATGGTCTGCATTCCCACCAGCAGTGCATGAGGGTTACCTTTTCTTCACATTCTTGCCAGCATTTTTTTTGTTGTTGATTTGTTTATGATGGCCATTCTGACAGGTGTGAAGTAATGTCTCATTGTGGTTTTAATTTGCATTTCTGTAATGATTAGTGACATTTAACATTTTTTCACATGTCTGTTGGCCATCTGTGTCTATTCAGGTCCTTTGCCTATTTTTAATCAGGCTCTTTTTCTTCTTGGTGTTAAATTGTAGAAGTTCTCATATATTTTGGAAGTGAATCCCTTATCAGATGTTTCATTGATGAACATGTTCTCCCATTCCATAGGCTGCCTTTTCATTTTGTTGATGGTTGCTTTTGCTGTGCAAGAGTTTTCAGTTTGATGTAGCCCCATTTATTATTTTTCTTTTGTTTCTCTTGTCTGAGGAGATATATAGGCAAAAATATTGCTAAGGGTGATGTCTGCATTTTACTGCTTATGTTTTCTTCTAGGATTTTATGGTTTCATAACTTCCTTCTTATTAAATATGCAGTCACTGAATTTTTCTTTCCCCTACAAGTGTGCTTGTCTCTTTAATGCATGTGAAATCATTCAGCACTGTGACTCTGGGTCATGATTTGGCACACTTAGCCAATTTTTTATTAAAAAGCATGAGTTACAATAGTCTCCACTTATTTGCAAGGTGTACTTCCAAGACCCTGGAGGATGCCTGAAATCTTGGACAGTACTGAGTCCTGTATATACTATGCTTTTTTCCTATACATTTGTATCTATGATAAAGTTTAATTTGTAAATTAGACACAGTAAGTCCTGACTGGTGTGGCTCAGAGGGATGGGCATCATACTGCAAACTGAAAGGTTGCTGGTTTGATTCCCAACCAATGACCAGGGCAAGTCAGGGCACGTGCCTGGGTTGTGGGCCAGGTCCCTGGTTGGAGGCGCTCGAGAGGCAGCCCATCAATGTATCTGTCACACAGTGATGTTTCTCTCCATCTCTCCTTCCCCTCTCTCTAAAAGTAAACAAGTAAAATCTCTTAAAAATAAAAAATAGGCATAGTAAGAGATTAACAATGAGAACTAATCCTAACCTAGAACAATTATAGATTACAAATAGATAAATAATCTAATATATATATAATCTAAATGGGACTGGCCTCTTTCTCTCTGTCTCTCTGTTTCTCTCTCTCTCATAAAATTAAGTACTGAGTTACTTTTAAAATGTTATCAAAAAGCAAGTACAAACACATTTAGAGAAATGGATTTAAATGTGAACTCTCAACACAGAAAACCATAACAGACTTAAAAACAGAAATTACCTGAATATTTCTTACCTGAAAAATCTTTTTAATGCCCACCTTCATAAGTTATCTTGTATAACTGACAGCACAGTTTTCTTTTTTCTTTTCTTTTTTTTCGGTTTGAGCAGGGCTGAACAGTTTCTGTTACATTTATGTACTATTAACACTTTTAAGAACTTTTACAAGAGAGTTCCAATCTGGAGAGTGACTGATTTCCAAATAAAATTAATTTCTGACCTTAGACTCCCAATTTATACATAAATATGTATACCTACACACACATTTCTAACTGCATTAAAACAATGGTATTAATGATAATTATATAAAGTACAGATACATGAGGATTAGAATGTTAGACTATTAATAATAAAGTATGTTGAGCACTTACTGTGTTATCAGGCACTGTTCTGAGACTTTTACATATATTAATTAATTTAATCTTCACAGCAATCTTATATGACAGGTACCACTGTTATCCCCATCTTAGAGATGAATTAACTTAAAATAAGTAACTTGTCCAAGGTCACAAAGTAAGTGGCATAACCTCCTGTGCTCTAATCCTACCTCTGTTCAATAATAGTTAATCCAAAAATACACACTCCAGAATCTATTTTAACAGTTAGTTACTTTTTAAAAAATATATTTTATTAACTATGCTATTAGAGTTGTCCCAATTTTTCCCCCTTGTCTCCCCTCTGCCCAGTACTTCCTTTCCTTCCAGCATTCCCTGCCACGCCCTTAGTTCATGTCTGTGCGCCATATATATAAGTTCTTTGGCTTCTCCATTTCCTCTACTATTCTTAATCTCCTCCTGTCTATTTTGTATCTACCAATTATGCTTCTTAATCCCTGCATGTTTTCCTCCATTCTCCCCCTCCCCCCTTCGAGCTGATAACCCTCCAAATGATCTCCGTATCTATGATTTTCTTCCTGTTCTGGCTGTTTACTTAGTTTGTTTTTTTAGTTGTTAGTTGTTAATAGTTACGAATTTGTTGCCCTTTTAATATTCATAGTTTTGATCTTCTTCTTTTACTCAAATAAGCCCCTTTAACATTTTATGTAATAATGGCTTGGTGATGATGAATTCCTTTAGCTTTACCTTGTCTAGGAAGCACTTTATTTGCCCTTCCATTCTAAATGATCGCTTTGCTGGACAGACTAATCTTGGATGTAGGTCTTTGCATTTCATGACTTTGAATACTTCTTGTCAATCCCTTCTTGCCTGCGGTTTCTTTCGAGAAATCAGCTGATTAGCTTATAGGAACCCCTTTGTAGATAACTCTCTTGCTTTTCTTTTATTGCCTTTAAGATTCTCTATTTATCTTTAACCTTTGGCATTTTAATTATGATGTGTATTGGTGTGGTCCTCTTTGTATCCTACTTGTTTGGGATTCTGTGCTCCCTAGATTTGTACGTCTATTTCCTTCACCTAATTCAGGAAGTTTTCTTTCATTTTTTAAAAAATAAGTTTCCAGAAATCAGCTGACAGTCTGATGAGACCTTACAGGCAAGAAGGGGCTGGAAAGAAGTATTCCAAGTCATGAAAGGCAAGGATCTACATCCAAGATTGCTCTATCCAGCAAAGCTATCATTTAGAATGGAAGGGCAGATAAAGTGTTTCTCAGATAAGATCAAGTTCAAGGAGTTCATCATCACCAAGCCCTTATTATATGAAATGTTAAAGGGACTTATCTAAGAAAAAGAAGACAAAAAATATGAAGTGTGAAAGGACAGCAAACTCACAGTTATTAACAACCACACCTAAAACAATAGCAGACTAAGTGGACACCTAAAACAGGAGTGGAGCCACAGAAATGGAGGTCAC
>PVKM010023306.1:0-21250 GCA_004027735.1 Carollia perspicillata | reverse complement strand
TCAATAAAGTATATTTTAAAAATATAAAAATAAAATAACCATCAAAATTGATATTCAGGATCACTTTTGGCTCCATATAATTTTTTGAAATGTTTGTTCTATATCTGCAAATGTGTCGTTGGTATTTTAGTAGAGATTGCTTTCAATCTATAAATGGTTTTGGGTAGTATGGACATTTTGATAATGTTAATTATTCCAACCCATGAGCATGGTGCATGCTTCCATTGATTTGTGTCTTCTGTAATTTCTTTGCTCCGTGCTGTATCGTTTTCTGAGTACAGGTCTTTTACCTCCTTGGATAGGTTTATCCCTAGGTACTTTATTTTTCTTATTGATATAGCAAGTGGAATTTTTTTTCTGATTTCTATTTCTGACATTTCATTGTTGGTGTACAAAAATGCCTTTAATTTCTGAATATTGACTTTGTATCTCACTGTTTTGCTCAATTCACTTATTAGGTCAAATAGTTTTTGGTGGATTTTTTATGTTCACTATGATGTCACCTGCAAACAATGATAGTTTTGCTTCCTCCTTTCCAATTTGGATGCCTTTTATTTCTCTTTCTTGTTGGATCACTGTGGCTAGGACTTCCAATACTATGTTGAATAGAAGTGGTGAAAGCAGCCTTCCTTGTCTGTTTCTTGATCTTAGTGGGGAAGATTTTAATTTTTGCCCATTGAGTATGATGTTGGCTCTAGTTTCTATATATGGCCTTTATTATGTTGAAGTATGCTCCCTCTACTCCCACTTTTCTGAGTGTTTTTATCATAAATTGATGATGTATCTTATCAAATTCTTTTTCCACATCTATTGATATGATCATGTGATTTTTGTCTTTTGTTTATATGATGTATTATGTTTATTGCAAATATGGTACAATATTTGCAAATATTATACCATATTTGCAACCCTGGGATGAATCCCACTTGATTATGGTGTATGATCTTTTTAACTTATTGCTGGATGTGGTTTGCCAATATTTGGTTGAGGATTTTAGCATCTCTATTCATCAGCAATATTGACATGTAGTTTTCTTTCTTTGTTGTGTCCTTGTCTGGTTTGGGGATTAGGATGATGCTTCATAAGAAAAGTTTGGCTTCATAAGAAGAGTTTGGGAGTCTTTCCTCTTGGATTCTGGAATAGTCTGTGAAGGATATGGGTTAGCTCTCCCTTAAATGTTTTGTAAAATTCTTCTGTGAAACTGCCCTGTCCAGGGCTTTCGTGTGCTGCTAGTTTATTGATTAGTACTTTGATTTTGCCAGCTGTTATCAATCTGTTCAGGCTTTCTCCTTGTTCTTCATTGAGTTTTGGAAGATTATATTTTTCTAGAAATTTGTCCATTTCACCCAGGTTTTCACATTTCTTGGCATATAGTTCCTCATGGCAATTTCTTACAATCCTTTGTATTTCTGTGGTGTCAGTTGTAATTTCTCCTCTTCTATTTCTGATTTTATTTGAGTCCTCTCTCTTTTTTTCTTGATGAGTCTGCTTAAAGGTTTATTGATTTTTGCTTATCTTTTCAAAGACCAGCTTCTGGATTTATTGATCCTTAGAATTGTGCTTTTAGTCTCTAGGTTATTTAATTCTGCTCTAATCTTGGATATTTCCTTTCTTCTACTTGCTCTAGGCTGTCTTTTTTGTTGTTCCTCCCATTCTTGTAGAGGTAGTATTAGATTGTTTATTTGAAATGTTTCTATCTTATTTAAGTAGGCCTGTATGGCTATGAATTTCCCTCTCAGAACTCTTTTCACTGTGTCCTATAAGTATTGGACTGTTGTGAGTTCATTTGCATTTGTTCCATTTGTTTCATTTTTTTAAATAAAAAAGAGATTTTTTTATTTCTTCTTCAATCTCATTATTAACTCATTCATTGTTTAATAGCATGCTATTCAATCTCCACAAGTTTGAATGTTTTTGAGTTTTTTTCCAGAGGTTGGTTTCTAGTTTCAGGCCCTTGTGGCCAGAGAAAATATTTGATATGATTTCAATTTTCTTGAATTTGTTGAGGCTTGTTTGTGTCTTATCATATGGTATATATTTGAAAATGTTCCATGTGCATTTGAAAAGAATGTGTATTTAGCTTCTTTGGGATGAAAAACTCTATATATATCAGTTAAGTCCATTTCATCTAGGGCGTTGTTCAATGCCACAGTATCTTTGTTGATATTCTGTTTGGAAGATCTGTCCATTTTTCATAGTAGGATTTAAAATCCCCTAGTTTAAGTGTGTCACTATATCTTTCTTGAAGTTGTACAAGATTTTCCTTATATATTTGTGTGCTTCTTTGTTGGGTGCATATATATTTACAACGTTATGTCTTCTTGATGGATTCTTCCCTTCAGTATTATGAAGTGTCCTTCTGCATCTCTTTTTTATGGCTTTTGTTTTGAAGTGTATTTTGTCTGTATAAGTGTTGTTACCCCAGATCCTTTTTCCTATCTATTTGCTTGTAATTTTTTTTCAATTCTTCACTTTTAGTCTGTGTAGGTCCTTTTTTCTGAAGTGGGTCTCTTGTAGGCGGCATATGTACAGGTCATGTTTTTGTTTCCATTCAGCTACCCTACATCTTTTGACTGGAGCATTTAATACATTTACATTTAAGGTTATTATTCATAGGTACTTATTCATTGCCATTTTACTCCCTTCATACCTGTGTTCCTCTCTCTCTCTCTCTCACTCTTTTTCTTCCTTTTTTAAAAGTGGTCCCTTTAGCATATCTTGCAATGCTGGTTTGGTGAATGTGTACTCTTTGAGCCTTCCTTTGTCTGGAAAACTCCTTATTTTGCCTTCCATTTTAAATGAGAGTCTTGCTGGGTAGAGTAGTCTTGGTTGCAGGTCTTTGCTTTTCATTGCTTGGAATATTTCCTGCCATTCCCTTCTAGCTTGTAGTATTTCCTTTGAGAAGTCAGCTACCAGCCTTATCAGGGCTCCCTAATATGTTACTTCCTGTTTCTGCTTCATCTAGGCTACTTTTGATTCCTTCTTCTGTGTTCTTCAATTCAGAAATTTTATTCTTCATTTCCTCTTACTCTCATTGATAACTTCTATGTCCTTTTTCATATTGATATAGTTTGCAGTAAGTTCCTCATAGTTTCCCTGTAGATCTTGGTAATTGTCAGTGAGCTCATTGAGTTTCCTTCTAACCATTGTTTTGAACTCAATATCAATTGACTTGCCTCTATTTCATTTAGCATTCTTTCTGAGGCTTCCTCCTTTCCTTTCATTTGGGGGTTGTGTCTTTGTCTTCCCAATTTGTGAGACTCTTCTTTTTTGCCTGTGCTTTTTCAATTGATCTGTTTTGATTCCCTGAGTTTGCAGTATGAAGTTCTATGGTAGGAGAATTTTGAGATTCAGTGGTACAGTCTCCTTAATCTCCTGAACTTGATGTTGTTTGGTTGCCCTTTATGCTCTTTATGTGGGCTCTCAGGATATAACCGGATTTGATTTTTGTTGGATCTTTCTTTGGTGAGTCGTGCCCTCAAGCTGGTTGACTGAGGGTCACTCTCCCCACCACGTTTTGTATGCTGTTGTGCAGGTGCTGCCAGAACAAAATCACAAAGCCCACAGGACCAACCCACATCAGCAAAAATATGCCCCCCTGCAATCCCACTATCAATAGCAGATGAACCAGTATTAATAAGGGTGTAAAGAGATTAAGACTATTATAAGAAAGAAGAGGAATACACTATAATATAAAATCTAGTAACTTAATATGCACAATCTTGCTGTACAAGAAATGAATGTTAAAAAGTTATGCAGGAAAGAAAGCATCGCTAATCATGGAGAAGACCACAGTGGATTGCAGCTCGGTAGATTCTAGTATTTACCACTGTTTTTCCTTTCTGGATCTGCTTCTGGTGACGTCTGAAGTTGATCCTATCTGATATTAGGCAGCCTGCTCTGAGGCTGCCAGGCATCTACTATCTGTGGCTGTCTAGTATGTGTTGCTTGGACGGGAGTGGTCTGACTGAGAAGGATGGCTGCTGCTGTATGGGGGATGACTCAGCACCAGGATCCTGGTGGCTACTCTCTCAGTTCTCTCTCCAAAGCCTCTGTCCCCAGTCTGTCCTCAGGCTTCTCCAGGCCACTCTGCCCCTCAACTTTGCCAGAGCCCTGGGTAAGTGGCTGCAAATGAAAATTTGTACATTGGTCCTTTAAACAGCTCTTTGCATCTCTAGCTGTCCATCACTGGCATAGAGCCGCCCTGATGCTTTTCACCGCCGCTTGTTATCTGTCTACTTTTTGGGCTCTGGTGCTCTAGCCAGGGGATCCCATTTTCAGATTTAGACTTCACACTTCTCATGGGGATCCAACCAGTTGCTTAATTATCCCTCCAGCGCTGCCACCTGTGGCGCCCAGCCTGCCCTCTCAAGTCTCCACCACAGTCCTTACCAGTGAGTTAGTGCTGAAGATGATTCTTTGGATCTGTCCTAGTTTATAAGGCTTCTCTCTCACTATTGTTCAGCTGTTTGTTCTGGGTGATTTCTCCACAATTTACTTGTAATTCTAGATTGGTCCTGAGAGGAGGTTAGTGTGGCTTCCATTTACTCTTTGGCTATCTTGCCTCCTGCCTGCTAATGGACTTTTATTAAGCACCTGGTTGGGCACCATGTTATATCCTATGTATGAAAAATTAAATGAACTAAATTGCCTTTCACCAGCTCTTAAGCAGCGACATCTTTGCAGAGTTTGAATGTGACAGTGTTTTTAGCTAATAACTTGACTGCTTCTTGCTCTGTAATTCTAGATTGTATGAAGTCAAGTCTTAGCAATGCCAGGCTAACCTGATTTGAACTCCTCTTGTTGACTTTCAGGCTGATGTTGCTCTGTGTCAGTCATTCCCCCTGAGTCACAGACATGAAAATATTCTGCCAACCAAGTGAGATAGTGGGAACATTTGAGTAAGAAAAATGCTGTAAGATTTTAGTCACAAGTGGCAATATAAGTAGAGTGGGATATTATTCATAAATGAATACACCAATAATGAATTATCAGTTTGCATTTTCTGTGTGATTGCAGTTGGTAGGTCCTAAAAGACAGCCCATTTTCAATAGAATTCTGCCCATAGTAGCAGTATAGTCCATTCACTTTATGATTTGCTCATGGTTTTCTGACAGCTAAAATTTATATAGCACAAACTCTTTGAAATACTTGTCTAACTTACTTTTAGAAAAATGTTTCCAATATGCTAGCGGTTTGCAAAGGAAAAGTCCTCTGTTTAGGGGATTGATGTGTTTTTATTTATTACATGTGGGATATTATGTATTCAATACAATTAGCTTTCTAAGGGAAGGAGCTTATATTTATTCCTGTATTCCCATCACTTAGCATTATAGATGTTCACTAAATTAAAATAAATGTAGGATTAATTTATAAGTTGAAGGAAATAAAGAAAATTTATAGAAAACATCTAGCAATGTAGACAGAGATAATACTGTGAGCCAATTATCCATTTAATAAATACCTTTTCAAGACTGACTTCTAACCCAGCCCTTCATTGTTTTCCTTAACCAGCTTTCTCAAATATATGGTTGCATGGAAAGCTGTATCAGAAGTCTCAGGGAGTCATTCAATAGGACTGAGCTAGGTCTCAGGGATCTGAATTTTTAATAATCATTTGTGTGTTGAATTGTTTTTCTCCAAAATATTATGTTTAAGTACTAACTCCTGCTACCTGTGAACATGAGCTTATTTGGGAATAGGGTCTTTGCAATGTAATTAAACAAGGAAATACTGGAGTAGGGTGAGCCTTTACTCCAATGTGAACTGGTATTCTTATAAGAAAAGGCAAAGAAACCCAGATATAGACACATGCATGGAATGTAACACAGAGGGACTGAAGGCCAGGTAATGATGGAGGAAGAGATTGGAGTAATGAAGCTGTAAGCCGAGGAATGACAATGATTGCTGGGATCCACCAGAAGCTGGAAGAGAGAACATGACCCTGATGACACCTTGATGTCGGACTTACAGCTTCCAGACTATGAGAAACTAAATGTTTATTGCTTTAAGCCACTCTGTTTCTTATCCTTTGTTATGAAAGTCCCAGGAAACTAATATAGTCATATCTCTCCCTCAGTAACCCTGATGTAAATGGTCATAGACTAGAGTTTGATCTTACCTAAATTTTTTATCCCTGGAAATGTATAATTTTCCTTGTTTTGTTAATTAAACAGAGAAATTTAATGTTCTCTGTCTTATTTTTCCACCTGTCAGACCATAACCCAGAACCAATTTTTCCCAACAAAAGTGGTTCAGGAAGGTCTATTTATTGGCTAGGTTGACATTTGAACACTGGTCCCCCTGTCCCTTTAGCTTGCTTTTCTTTCTGCTACACCAATCTGTTTTACTTCCCTTAGCCTGACATAGGACTCTCTGAAAGCATGCCAAATGGATTTTTTTCTGTTTAGAAAAAAATTTCATAGTTTATTTAAAGCTTTCTGGAGTCTCCTTGTGCTGAACTGCCATAGGGTCATGAAATTATTCTTTTTATGGCTTTTAAAGCATTTTATGTTTTCTTATGAGTGTATTTTTCTGTTTCTATTGATGACTTTATTGGAATAGAAATATCCAAAGATTATGCTTCCTCAAAGCATAATTATGTTGTCTCAAAGACTAACTGCTCTAAAATTGTTCCATATTAAATACACAAGTAAACCTTTTTCTTCTGAAAAATTTCTAGGAAATAAGACATATGCAAATATTAACTGGTATCATGTATGTAGGTGACTTTCTTCCCAAATCTATATAAATTGGGCTGCAGAGTTTTGGGTGAAGCAGAAGTTAAGACATTGATATAAAGATGTGGGTTGAAGGTATAATTAGTGAGCATCATCAATTCCACCTCCACATTCACCTGTCAGGGATCAGGGAAGAGTTACAGGCAGTAATAAATTCAGGTTTCCTGAGCCCATCATACCTTACAAACTCTGATTCATAGAGGACTCAGAAAGATAGCCTTATGCTTTTTCTCAATCTATGGAACATGAAAATATTATTCAACATTCTCTTTCCTCCTTTAGAAAAACAAAAGAGAAAAATAAAATTGAGATTAAGAAACTTTGTCTTCAGTTCCAAACCATTCATTTTTCTAAAAATCATTCTTATAAATCATAAACTGTGATCAGGACATAAAGATGAGAACATGAAATTCCTTCTTTCATGTTTCTAACCAAGTGGGGGAGACAGCCACATACACAACTGACATAATTGATATGGAGTGTAACAGGGGTATAAGAGAAATGCAACTGGAGGTAGTTTCCAGGGAGACATCAAAAAAGGCTTCACAAAGGGGGTCACTTTGGAGTGGAAGCCTGAAAATGAGTAAGACTCTGAAGCTCCTAGAAGTTATGGGTTGCAAGGAAATTGAGGCACTTTAAAGCAAGCTGTCCAATAGAACTTTCTATGATGATGAAATGGTCTCTATCTGCAGTATTCAATACATTCAGGTATTGAGTACTTGAAAATGTGCATAATATGACTGAGGAAATGCATGTTTAATTTTATTAATCTTAATTGGTTTATAACTAAATTTTGACTAGTGGTTACCTCAATGGACACTATAGCTTTAAGTGAATGAAACAGTATATGTAAAAGCAAGGAATCTGAAAACATAGCTTATTGGCACAGGGTAGCAGGTGTTTAAGGGGATGAGGTACTGCATTTGAACAGAAATTGTGGAAAATGGGAGGTGATGGAAATGTTGGTTGGTGCTGGATTACAAATGACCTTAAATATCATTAACATACCAAAGATGCTGGACTTTACCTTTCAGGTTGTTGATGACATAGAAACATTTTTAATAAAAAAGTATGTGATACAATCTTATTTTAGATAATTACACTAGTTTGGTTGGCTTTTATAATATAGTATTTGGAATCATATTGACTTTATACATAAGGTAAGGGTGTTGGGCCACTTGGGTTATTGGCAGTTTTCCTTCCCAATGACAGTGCTGAGATTCCAAAACAAATGCTGACATGTATAAGTAATATATTTGCTCCTTGATTCTTCTCCCAACATTCTTTTAGGATCTTAAACAATGACATGTGGCAGGAAAAAAACTCTCATCCAAGTGTTTTTTATAATATATAAACAAATTAACGGTGTGGAGGGCATAGATTTTGTAATATAGGGAACTGATCTACCGCTGGTTTCATCACCCTTACAAAACACTTGGCACCTAAGTACTTATGACATGTTAATAGTGAATGTGCTTTGTTTTGTAGATTATTAAAGGAATACTTTAGTAACCATTCTCCCTTCCAAAATCAGTCTCTTACTTCCCTTCTCTTGGATATATTTTCCAGCTCTATGTTTAAAAGAATAAGTCATGGATATGAAATAAACTAATAACATGTTTTGGAATAAATTTATTACATATTAAAGCTTTATAGCAGTGCCCAAGTAGAGACTCTGGAGAGCTAGACTGTTCCAGACTGATTCAAGGAACAGCCTGCCACTTCCTAACGATGTGTATATTGGTAGTTTAGGCAACCATTCTCTGCCCCAGCTTTCTGAGACAGAGATAATTGTACTCATGGTGCTGTTCCAAGAATATATGAGTTAACAAATGAAAAGTTAGCTCAGTTTCTGATTCATGGCAAATGTTTAACACACATTAACCATTGTTTTTATAAATCTAAGCTTTGCTTGGTACCCTCTCTGATACAGCCTCCAAAGATCCAAATAGGAACCTTGGTTTTGGTGGCACAATATGGAAGGTCATTTGGGCCATTCTCTCTTTCCACTACAGGCAAAAAATGTGACTGTAAATTTTGGCATGGACACCTCATACTATATTTAAAGAAGGAATAAAGAAAGAACTTCTTGACATCAATGTTTTTTTTTACATGTTTGAATTACTTTCTGAGAAATCGCATAGTCGCTACTTCCTACAACAAATCTTAAATAAATTGAAATGCCATTTCACAACTCAGAATCTACTAGAATCAAGTACCATGTGATCTGGAGTTATCATTAGAAACAAAGTGGGTTTGTTTACCTGCAGATAGAGACAGGCTGCAAATGGTTAGACAGGCCTGAATTATAACTTGGTTCCTGCTCTACTGACTGTATTTGACAAATCATGTAACAAGCAAGTGGAACAAGCTGAAAATATTACTGTAAATTCTTTAGAAAGTAAAATCAGTGAACTGAACTGATTTGATGTGTTTGAAAACAAGGGGGATACAGGAATCAAAACTGAAACAACTTTCTGCTTAGACAACTGCATGGTATCATTCACAGAAATAAAATACACTTTGTTTATTCAACAAAGAGTTAATGTGTGATTACTAAAAATTCCAAGCATTGTTCTAATGAAGATAAAATAGTAGTAAGTATATCAAAGATCTCGCTGTTATTAAGGTGGCATTCAAGCTAGGAAAACAGATCATCAATGAGTTCACTTGGGGACATATTGAGTTAAAGGTATCTGCTAAATCTCAAAGTAGAAATGTCCATATGGCAACTGGTTGTATGGGTTAAAGTTAGGAGAGAGATCTGGGTTGTAGACAGAGACTGAGAATCATCTGCACATAAATAAATGGTTGTTGAGGAGGTGGGCAAAAATGAGACTCCCTGGGGAGAGAATATAAGGGTAAAACCCTGAGGAGGAAGTGGGAGAGCAGAGTACCATGGAGGTTCAGTGAAGAATGAGTTCATAAAGGAAATGAATAGCTGAAAGCCTCAAGTGGTGCCAAGAAGTCAAGGACCACTGAGTGCAGCATGAGGAAAGGCTGACTCCCAGTTGGTAACGAAGGAAACCAGGTTGAGTTGAGAGGAGGGATGGTTTGGAAATAAGTTAGAAGAAACTGTACATGTAGGCATTTCTCCCAGAAAATACATTTTGAAGAGAAAACATAGGACTGTAAGTGAAGGTTAGATAGATGGGAACATTTAAGTGTTCTGAGAATAAGTGAGAAGAGAAAGCAATTATAGATGCAAGATAGAAAGGGAATAGTTGTTGGGTAAGGTCTGAGAGGGCAGGTTCCAGAGAAGAGGGTGAGGGACCAGCTCTGGATGTGGGAAAAGAAACACCTTCATTGTAAGAGAATGGAAGGAGGAAGGGTGTAACTACTGTGTATGGCAGAGAATGAAAGAAAGACCTGGAGAGGTAAGAAGAGGACCTTATATTCTGTGCTCCATTTGGGCCTCATCTCGTAGGAGATGTGGATCTTCTGAAGGTTTTGAGCAGGAAGATGCATGGGCAGGTCTGTCTTTTAGTTGTATGAATCTGGCAATGGTCCACATGCATTTGAGGGGAACAAGACTTGAAATAAGCCAACCAATTTAGAGAACTCTTGGTAATGTGGGAGTTGTGAGGATCCTGAGCCAAAGAAGTCAGAGTAAGGGATGGAAAGAGGTTTCAGAGTCAGAGTTAAGGATTAATTGGGTGCATTGAATGGAAGAGAATGAAATTATGAATGATTCTCAGATGTCGTGCAGGTTCATGATAGAGTGATTAAATAATGACAGAGATTTCATGAAGAGAAGGTTTTGGGAGATAATGAGTTAAATACTGGAGATGGTGAGTGATGTGTGTATACAACACCCAGTGGAAATGTCCAGCAGACATTTGGATAGGTGAATCTGAGACCGAGGAGGGGGACTGAATGAGAAGCATGTTTACTAATAGCAATAGTTGCTAATATTTATTTAGATTTAACTATATGCATGCACTTCACCTACTCTGTTTTATTCTCACATCAACTGTGAGGTAGATACTGTATTGTAGTTCCTATTTTATAGATAAGGCAGCTTTTCCTTAATCACTGAGGTAGTAAGTGTCAGAATCATGATTCAAATCCTGCTGAGAAGTCATTAATGCCTATGTGCTAAATGAAGCCATGGGCCTACTAAAGCTTGTCCAAGGACACTGTGTAGGGTAAGAGAAGGGGAAACACATTCCTGAGTAAATAACATATTTCAAGGAGTGAGCAAAAGAAGAGACTAAGACAGGAACAAAGAAAGATTGTCTGTTTACTAGAATATGGCAGAAAATATCGTGCCCTCTCTATTCTTGGGATACAAACATCCTAACTCAATGTTTCAATGAACAGGCATTCTGTACATATGCAAATTGTACATGTCTTTAGTTGCAGCAAAATTAAATTTGCCCACAAACATTTCAAGATGACAAGATACACGTTTGCCTCAGAGAACCAGTTGAAAACTATGGCTCTTCTCTGCCAGGTCCTCCACCTTAAATTGGCATCTGGCTCCACTTAGTCCTGGAACACTACCAGGCTTCAAACTCTAGATGCTTATCTCCATTCTAAGACTGCTTCACTAGACTTAGAATTTCCTCTAGGCTGGGCACTCCTTCCCTCAAGCTCCCTAACAGCTCTGTCATACCAGCAAAGAGACTCGTGTTCTATGATTATACTCTCTAAGCAGCTACAGCCACAAGAACAGCACAGCTATTCTTCCCAGTGATTTCCTTAGTCAGTGCATTAGTCTTACTTGTAATTAGAAAGGTTATTGCTGTTATTTCTCATGCTCTGTAAGAATATGCACTGCCATCCCTGAATTATAATTAGTTTTTGAAAAGAGTGTTATAAGCAGTTTCCTGCTGACTTGCTAGGGAACTGCAATGCACCAAGTGAATGAGTTTCAGCTCTGATAGATTTTCTTTGGATAGATTAAGATTCATGCCAGATGGTGGCTCACGAATTGCTGGGATTGTATCAGAATTCCAGTTTAGTCCTACCTGAGCATGGTCATAGCAGGCATGATCGACAGTTTGACCTATGAAGCAGCTTAGCAGTGTGTCGTGAAACATGCTCAAGAGACTGTCTAACAATGCTAAACCTTGTGACTTTGTGTTTTATGCACCTGGAATGGCCTCATAAATCAGATGTGCTTGTTTCCAATAGCTCCCAGCAAAGGGAAAAAAAAGAAAAAGACATTCTGAGTATATTTCTGTAAGGTTGTCCTACAAGTGTATTAGAAGAGTAGCATTGTCTTCCTCAAACGTATCTACTCATATGCACAGACCACCAATATATAAAATGAAGACTGAGACACTTTTTTTTCTTTTCCTTTTTTCTGATCAATATGGGCTTTCTATTTTAATATGATACATTGCCTTCATTCTGTTGTGATTAAATACAGAAAAATATAAAGATTTCTTTTGCTTTTTGAGTTACCCCTGTAATCCTAGCATTGTGGTCTGTGTGTAGCGGATATTCAAGCCAGTGAGGCAATACCCTTGACAATAACCCAGAAAGGCACATGGTATAATTACCCTGGCATGAGGCTGGGCCACAGATGGATGATTCCGCTGTGGTTGACATATGTGTGAAATGGCAGCCAGTCATCATTTAAATGGGTTTGGACTGATTGACAAGCTGAAAATCCTTTAGAACAGAGTGTAGTTTATGATAAGATTAGTATCTGATTATAGTTTTACTTTACTGGTCCATCAAATGCAATGCCACTAATGTAGACATTTAACTCAGGAAAACCTTGAAGACCCCCTCTTCTCTCCCCATTGATGTCAATTTAAACCTATTAGAGTAAGAAAGATTGAAAAATGGAACTTGACTGAGCCTTCTACCCTAGATACCCCTCCCCTGTTCTCCTCTGAGCATGCAAATGACAACACCCATGGATCCCTTAGGGACCCACTTTTGAACTTTTAAATGTTAATTTATCTCCTAACCCTTTCCTGAATATCTAACATCTTAAGAAGTTTAAATTTTCCCTCCTTGTTTGTTTTTACTTACTTGTATATAGTATTTTCAAGAGAAATTTTATAATATATTGTGTTAATGGAGACATGTATATGTATAAAACATATGTAAATATATATATATGTTATATATATTACACAGAAGCACTTACAGAGAAACACATTTAATTTGAAAAGACATTACAACTTACTGATTCTGTTCCTTTGGCCACCATAATTTTAGAATGGTAGTGTCATGTCAAATTAGCTGATTAGGAAGTGTTTGTGTTACATCTATATTATAACAAAATAGTCAATTCAGAAAGAAAGATCCATTTCAGCTAGTTATTTTTACTGTGTAGAACAAAAGATTACATTTTTCACATTTCAATCGAAAATATAATATCTTAGCATAACTTAAAATAAAAATTAGGTATGTTGTGGTTTGGGGCTCAATAAATCTGGCTAAGGAGAATATCAGTCCCCTGTAGGCCCACACAAAGAAACTGGTGATATGCCATGTAATAGTTTCCCAGCTTGTTAACATATCCCTCTGAGAAATTTGTATCCCCAAAATACTGTGAAAAAAGACAAAGGATAATTTTTTTAGAATGATCAGGACAGATGTGTTTCTTTATGTGGAGGGGGAAATCAGGTAGAAGGATATTTTAAGTGTCTTATTATATCTATTTGTTTTTCTTCATTTCATAATTATTTATTGAGCCATATGCTAGGCACTGTGGAATACAGAAATGAACAAGACAGTGCCTCTGACTTCAAGAAGTCACTAGCACATTGTGTGTACAACTAGCAGTAAACTAAATGGAAATATACAGTAGAGTTCCAGCCCCCAAGGAACTCAGCATCAGAGGACACTGGTATGAACCATCAGAAGTATAGAAGGTCGGAGAAAGTCCAAACTGATAGGGAATGGAGAAGTGGGAAGACCTGATTAGGAGATGTGTCTTGACAAGTGGGTGTTATTTAAACAGGGAAGAGAGAAAGTCATCTGAAGCCAGGATAAGGGAACAGTAAGAACACTGAGTTGAGAATGAACATCATTTGGAGAAAAAGGAGATTAATGTGGCTGGATTATCAGGCAGAGTATCAGATGAGGTTGGATGAACAATGTGGTACCAAAAAAGATGTGCTTAGGCATTGGAACTTGGTCATAGGCAATGGGGAGCTACTCGATTTTAATCCAAATGGAGGTTTTATAAATGCTTGATATTTTTTCCTCCTTGGTGAAAATGCCATACTTTATTTCTAAGTATTGGTTTCAGACTACAGTAGAGAAAGCATTAACAATTAAATCAACAATACCTTGCTATGAAAAATGTGAGAAGGAAAATGTCTGACAACAGTGGCTAAAGAGACATGGATTTTAATGAAATTCTCTCTCTTTCATGTTCATTCATTCCTGTCTTTATAAATAGGTGGGCACAATTCAACCAGAGAATAATTATGCATAATTATATGCTTCTATAGAAATACTGTAGAGTGTCATTTGGTTAAATTTCCACCTACCACAACTCACCACTCTTCCAATAATGACTTCTGGGATCCTCCATACCGGTGTTTCTAAGTATAGAAAGAAACAGAAATGAAATACCAGAGGTTTAACAAAAAAGATTTGAACTTCTCAGGTACTCCAGACAAGTCCAAAAAGTTAGTTTGAGCACTTTATTATGAAGACTGACAATGCAGTTTTTTTGGAGTGAGGTATCTTGGTGTTGAGAGAGGGCATTTTCCTGAAAGCTAGAAAAATATTCATTTTTTTTACTAACTCACTGTTATGCTTCATGATTTAATTCTGATATTTTGCACAAGCTATTTGGCTCAATCAATAAAAGTTTCATTAAACCCAATTTGTAGAATGTTGCTTGTTTGTTTATTGATGGTAATGATATTATTATAAAGTTACAGTACCAAATTAATGTTATAGTAATAATTACATAAGAGTATTTATATTGATAATATTTAATAATAACACTAGCATTAGCATTATTTTTATTGAAAGCTTACTATATTCCATCAACCACAAGCGCTTTATATGCATTATCTCATTTAACCCTCACAACCATCTGAGTTAACCTCTTTAATTTCATATGACTTTTCATTTGTAAGTCACCACTTTGCACACTAGATTAGGGCTGTAAATATAACCATACAAAATAATTATCATTATCAACAGAAAATCTTACTATTATTTGTGACCTTAAACTTGTTTTCTCAAAGCATTAAGAACTCTGTTATAAATATAACACATAAAAATAAGAAAAAATATTACTCTGTTTTAAATACATGGGGAAATAAAAAAAGACTAATATTTATTTGATAGATTCTAATTAAGAAAATTGAAGTGGTTTGTTTTTTCAAAGAGAAGTCTGAAGAGTAGTTTTAGCAGCACTTGCTTACTTCTCATGTAACTTATATTCAGAGCATCTTTTCCATACCTTGGAAATTGTCACTTTTTTCTAAGTTTGAATGAACATCCAACTTTCATCATTTGCTCCTTTGTGATGAAATAGCTCTGAAAGTTATTTTAGTATAAATGTTATTGCTGACCTCACTTCCTCCAGGACACCACATCCTTTTCGTCGCAACCACTTTCTTTATTTCTGTCCATTCATTCGCCCTAAGTTCCTAAGACTGCATGTGTGGAGCCTCTCAAATACTGTCTTTGTCAATATTCCCAGATCAGCTATTTCTTCCAAGGCTTCTTTTATGCTCATTTGAAATTCACTTCCAACTATAGCATTTTTGTTTCTTGGCTGCACTTTTGTCTATGTTGGTCAGTGTCCTCTTCTGATCATTAATTTTTGTAAAAGCCACGTTAGTTTATCACTGGGACACAAGAAGACAGCACAACAGTACACTTTGTTATCTGTGTGTAAATTGGATAAGAGATGTGTCCTAGTGACCAAACACCCACAGGCTTTGAAAGAAGGGACGTGATTGGTCACTGCTCATAATGCCCATCTGTTATTTACATTGTGATTTGTGGCCTGAGAAGCTAGTAGTGAAGTTTGTAAGTTATGCAATAACTAATGTCAATATACTGAGGTAACTTAAATTTGAACTCTTTTTTAAGCCCTAGTATATTTAACCATATTGTTAACTTAAATTCTTGCAATCAGAAGCGTGCAAAATAAGGACTTTCTGCAATTGTTCGTGCTGATACAACTGATGATGACAAGGCCAACGCTTGAATTCAAGTCTGCGTAGTCCCTAAGACCATGCATGCTTCGACTGATGCCTTGCCATTGATTTAGAAATTTATGTCTCCAGAGAGAGAGAGAGAGAGAGAGAGAGAGAGAGAGAGAGAATTTCTTTTTCTCGAGGAGGCATGGGTGAAGGAGAAATGATGGGAGGAAGTTAGAGGAAGAAAGAAGAAACACTGAAGAGGATGAAAGGGAGAAGAGTGAAGGACACGGAAAGAGAGACACTGGAAAGGACAAAAAAAGTGAGAGAGAAAGAGAAAGCAAGTCAAAGAGCATGCAATAGAAAGAGAACAAACAGAACAGGTAAGAGAAATGACAGTAGCAAAAACGAAGAAATAGAAACAAGTAGAGAACAAAGTTCATTTTTCCAGGACATTGATTCAGTGGTCAGTGTAAAATACCAGAACACTGTTAATTATAAACTGTTCCTTGCCCTCTTTCCTTACCTAAACTCTGAGCTTCTTAATAATTAAAATAGTGCCAGTTTTATTTTTCATTTCCTTATGCCTAGACACCTGCCTGACTCAGCAATGCATAATATTGAATAAACTTCAAATGTATAATACTGTCAACAAGGCATTTGAGATTAATCTTGTGGTATTTAATAATTGATGTAAGAATAAAAGTACATAATGTAAAATAATCTCATCCTCCTATCAAAATAAATTCTACATGATTAAAGAGGCAAATATAAAATTCTAATCAAAGAAAACTAGCAGACCATAAGGTTAAGAAAATTATTTCTAGCTTTGGAGAAATGGCAATTATAAATGAGAAATAATTGACAGATTCAGTTGCATAAATATTTAAAGCCCTGATACAATAAATAAGTTAACATAACTAAAACACAGAAGAAAACAATAGACTAAAAATATATCTGTAGCAAACAAGAAGGCTCATAAAAATTGACAAGAAAAGCATCTAGACCCAAAGGGTAAAAAAATAAACAAAAAGACAATTCACATGAAAGGAAACACAATCACTAAACAAAAGTTTAGAAAAATAGTCTTTGAAACTACCAAAAATACTAATAGAGAGTATTATTTTTCACATGCTATATTAATTAGAATTATAGGTGACAATCCATAATCCTGATCAAAATATTTTAAAATTAGTATCTGACATACCAATAAGGGCAATTTAAATTTGTTCCACTGCCTTAAAAAGTTATTTGAAAATATATTTTATGAGATTTTTAAAAATTCTTACAATTAGACCCAGTAAAATTACTCACAGGAGTAAAGAGTAATGTTAAAAGTGAAGTATATGAAAAACACATAAGCATGCACATTTTCTTTGCAGTGTTATTTACAAGATGAAAATGAAAGTGACAACTACAGAACTGTGTGAAATGTTATGCAGCCATTATAAAATTGATATAGAAACAAAAACATTTTATAAAAGAATAAACCAAAACACAATATTTCATGAATGCCATTCTAAATATGTATTCCAAATATATATGACATTCTAAATCCAGAAGAAAATATGGCAAAATGAGAGCAGTTGATTGGAAGACAGTGTTTAGGTTTTTTAAATTCCCATAATTTTTATTATTATTTTGTATAGCGTATTACAAAATGGTGTATTTTTACATTATACATCTTAGTGAGATTAATCTTTTCAGAAGCTGAAAACCCTTTATTCAGTTACTGGGACTGAAGAAATGATCAAGCAAAATATGTTTCTCAAGGTAAAAGTGTAGCCAAAGAGTACAATACATAATAAAAGTTGTCTTTTCATATGCTTTATCATAATAATCTGAATATAGAAAGGCAAGGACCTAAAGTATACTCCAGAAAAAAAAAATGGAGACTGTGCTTTGAGACTTCCCAATAGGACACAGTATTAAAAACATTTTTTTCAGTGACCACATTTGAGCCATGTGAAGCCCTAGCTCCATGTCTTTCACCAGGGAGTTATCATTTCAAACAGATATTTTTCATTTTTTGCCTCAAATTAAACCATTGCTAACAACCAATCAAACTAATTCCTCTGGATAATCCTACAAATACCAAATAAAAATGGTTATATGGCTTGATGATGCAATGCCCAAATCACCAACTTGCTGGCTTAGTAATGAATGGAAATGAAATGCATGGAACTACCACATAAAAATATTCTGACACACATTATGCTCATAATCAATTGTTTTATTATCCCCAGTGCCTTAGAGTTTTGTTTTATTAATACCAATATATTTTCATCAGTTGAATCAATAAGGATGTGTTATAATGAATGTTTCATGCTCAGTCTTGAGGATAATAGAAAAACTGACAGACTAAAAAATGACTGCAGTTTCCTTCTGCTCTTATCTAAGTCATTATGGTAGCTGCAGGGTTGTTACCCAGGCAGCTCGTCCCTCCCTCCACAGCTTTGCAGGCAAAATCTCCCAGAACAGTCACTGCAGGATGGCAGACCCGCCAACCTTCTTTGGGGTTGGAAGTCTGAGCCCAAACAGTCCCTGTAAAGAAGTCATTTGGGCCTTGGCTGGTGTGGCTCAGTGGACTGAGTGCCAGCCTATGAATCAAAGGGTTGCCAGTTCAATTCCCAGTCAGGGCACATGCCTGGGTTGTGGGCCAGGTCCCCAGTAGGGGGCATGCAAGAGGCAAGCACACATTGATATTTTTCTCCCTCTCTTTTCTCTCCATTCCCCTCTGTAATAAATAAATACATTTTTTTTAAAAGAAGTTTCTTGGCCACAGACAAAGGAGGCTCTGGAGGCAGCTCTTCCTATCCTATGGGAGGGGAAGACAGTCTCCTCTCTACAGCAGACAGACGAAGCTCTTCTTTTCTCTGCCTGGGGAAGTGACTCAGAGGCAAGTAGAGCCAAGCACTGGAAGGCCTGGCTTGTGGGCTTCCCAGCTGGAGAAACAGAAAACTGCTGTGCAATGTCATGAATGCCATGATGAGAAGGATACAAATGGTGTTTCATGATCCCATAGAAGCAGGACCTATCCCTGTCCTAGAGAAGGATTTTCAAAGAAAATGAAAAATAAATTGAGATATTAATAATGAGAGTTAGCCAGAAGAAAAGAGGAAGGAAAAGTCCAAGAAAAAGTGAAACTGGAATGGTCTAGGGGAAGCGAAGAGGGTTTCAACAAAGGCACTGGGGAAGTGGCTCAGAGGCCACTTCCTGAAAAGGAATCTCCAGTGACATAGGATGGAAACCAAAAGAGTATGTCCTAGGAATCAAGAGAAAAATGTGTTTCTGAAAAGAGGGAATTTATGCATTGTGTCACATGTCTCTAGGATGGGGATTGAGAATCCACCTTTGGATTTCACAACATGAAGGTCTTTAGTGATCTTTGCAATTGTGGTGCTGAGGTGGGGGAGGGGTTAAAAGTTTGACTAGAGCAGAAAAATGAGATGAAAATAAGTAGACACAGAGAATATGGACACTTTGCTGAGAATTTTTGCAACAAAGAAGAGCAGAGAAATAAAGTGATAGCTAAAGGGAGTGTTTGGTCGAGAAAATATGCTTTTTAAAACAGAAAATATCACAAAATATTTTATTGTTGGTGAGAAAGAATGAGCAGTCAAGGGAAATTGATTGTTTGAGATATGGGGAGAGTTGAAGAAACAAAGCATTTGAAAAGATAGGAGGGAATGGGGTCTGGGGCCCAAGGAGACATGACCCCAGGTGAGAGAAAGGCTTCTTCCATGGTAACTGGAGAAAAGGCAGCACATACAGGCACAGGCTGTGTGGATGGGTGGAGCAGCACTTTGAGACCATGCAAAGCAGTTTAGTTAGTCTTGAGCCTGGTGGTTGTCAAATGAATGAACAATGCCTTCAGTTATCAATTTGAAAGGGATTGAGTAACATTGATCTTATAGGATCATGTCTTGGATTTGAAAGAACTGCTTGGAGGAATTTCTCAGTGCACTTCATGCCAAAGGCACACACATGGAAGAACTGCACAGACTCCCAACATCCCTACTGTATTTTTTTATTGTGAACAACACAAGCCCTGGCTGGTGTAGCTCAGTGGATTGAGCAGGGGCCTGTGAACAAAAGGATTGAGGTTCAATTCCCAGTCAGACACATGCCTGGGTTGCAGGCCAGTCCCCAGCATGGGACACACGAGAGGCAACCATACATTGATATTTCTCCCCTCCTCTCCTTCCCCTCTAAATATAAATAAATATAAATAAATAAAATCTTTAAAAAAGAACACAAGAAAAATATGTATTTTTATATCTTCATCCAACTTCCCTACTTTAAATGATAATAATGCATAACACATGACATGTGTCAGGCATTACTCCAAGCATTTCGCTTATATTAACCCATTTAACCCTCTCAACAAATCTAGGAGGTACTGTTATTATCCTCATTTTGTAAATGAAACACTGAGATACATAGAGGTAACATAACTTGCCTAAAGACCCACAGCTAGCAAAGGACTGAGCCAGAATTTCAACCAAGGAATTATGAAGCAAGAAGCCACGTTCTTAATCATTTGCCATATAGCCTTTCTGATGAACAACCATTTCCAAGTGCAAGTTCTGTTAAACTTCATTTTTAAAGTGTTCTTGGTAGTCATTCCTTTACTGCACAGGTTTTGTGCTGAAAGTGTGACTGTGCGATGGGCAAATATAGGGTGACCTGAGTGAGTAAACCTGAAAGAGTGGCAGTTGGGCTTCCCAAGTCTGGTAAAGAAGTGCTGATGCAGCCAGCCTGTGGCCCAGCTTCTTGAGAGGCCATGTGCTTACCTAGGCCTCACGGACACCTCCAGTGTCTTTGCGAACCACTACACTCTCTGAAGTACACTGCATAACCCAGGATAGGAGCTTGCCCTCCAAGCCCCCTCACAGTCAATTGTCAAAGCATCCAACTGGCCACTGGATATAGTAGGCAGACATTGGTATGGCGTAGACAGGTGATACTCACTCAATGTTCCATGTGCTCCTTTATGCTGCCCAGACTTCCATACAGTTAAGGTGAAGTCACATGCTGAGTTGTGGACAGGGGACTGTAAATATAAGTCACAGTGGCATATGTAAATCCCAGCCCAAGGCAATTAAGAGTCACTGACTCCCTTTTTCCTACTTCAGCAACCACAGAGGTCCCTTGTTCTGGAAGACGCAGCTATGAGATGGAGGGGGACCACCCAACCCACATCAGATCTTTTGCGAATAAGAAATACATCTTATGATGTAAGCTGCTATGTTCGGGAGGATTGTCTGTTGAAGCAGTTACCACTAATTACCTTGATTAATAAAGTGAGCAAGTGGCTCTTCATCTCCAACATTTTTCCTAGGGAGCCAAGCTGCTGCCTCTCATAGACTGGTCACTGCGAACTAAGGCTGAGCCCCAGAAGACTCTCAGGCTGTCCAGCCAAAGTGG
>PVKM010023305.1:0-21251 GCA_004027735.1 Carollia perspicillata | reverse complement strand
CCCAGACAAGCTCCTTGACCTCTCAAAGATACCACAGTAAGGACAGTGATACATATTGGGGCTCTCGTCCTGGGTCAGGCACTGTGCCAACAGCTTTACTGACCAATCTCACTCTTATTTCCTCATCTGCAGAATGGGGACAATAAAAGTGTCTCTGCCAGGGAACTGTGTGGTGATCCTCAGCGATGGCTGTTGTGAAACCGGCTTGCTGATTGTAAAGTGACATGCTAATGCTGTGATTCTGCTTTGAAGGGCAAGGCTTGTTTAGCTCTACAATTTTTAGATGTGTTGAAAAAAATACGCCACAGGCATGTTATTTATAGTCAGCTCCCATACAGGTTTTTATCATTCCTTCCCTGCTCAGCTAAAAATAACAAATGACAAAGGTCATGTCTGCTCCCACCTATCAGAGGAATCTGTAAAAAATAAGGCTTTTGATTCACTGCCTCAGTGAAGTGAGAATTCTCCTGCCAGCCACAGGCCCTGGAATGCTGAAGAGGTGAGGGAAGCAGGGGCGAGGGGCTATAGTGTCTTGCTGGGCAGGTGAGTCCAGGCCTCAGTCACCTCTTCCCCCAGTCTTGGGAGGCAGGTAGTGGTGAACCACCATAGATGGAAGTCCTGGGCCCTGTTTCCAGGGTGCAGTCTCAGTTTCCCCATATTCAAAATAAGAGGAGTAAACAGGTGCTGAGAACTTTCTCTGGATCCTAAACGCAAAGATGCCTAGTCTTATCTCCCTCCCCTCCATCCTGCATCACTGTGGACTCAATGCATATCCACTGGCCCCCATTAATGACCATAGCCTTGATGATGTGAATAATCAGAGTCAGTATTTGTGGAGTGCTGACAACCTGCCAGGCACGTGCCTCTAGGTACCTTCAGGTGGAATAAACTCCCTGACACCACGTACCACTTCATCCTCAAGGAAGGAAGCTTGTTGGCCCCTATCTGACAGTTGAAGGGGGAAGACTGAGCCTCAAGAGTGAGTTGCGTTGTGCATGGTGTAGCACCAGGCAGTTACAGATCCAGAATGTGACTAGGTGTCTGCTTCTGGGGCCTGTGCTCTGTGCCAGCATTGGGCTGGGCACAGAGGGGAGGAAAACAGACACTCCCATATCATGCTTTTCCCTATCACCATTGAGAAGAGATGGTCCCAGCTATGGTGACCCTCATGCACTGCAAGGAGTGGCAGTGGATGGACAGGGCCTGGGCCGGCCAGGAGGAGGGTCCTCCATTTGGCCTTGTGACGGTTCCAGCAAAGAGCTCATCTCTTCTGGTCCTTGCCCGGTGATAGGTCGGCAGGAAAGGCATTCCAGGTGGTAGGCACAGTGAGAGTGGAGGTGGGGTGGGGTGCAAGTGCCTGGGATGTTTGGGCAAAGGCAGGGCTGGGTGTGGGTGGGAGTCACAGAAAGCAACTGGAACCCCACAGCAAGGAGGTTAGCATTTTGCCTGTGACCCAGAACAGCCCCCAAACCTCAGTAACAGTGTTGCCGGTTCCACACGTACTAGCACTGACTTCAGATTCTTTTAAAAAAATCAACTCCCTTTTTTGAAAGCATATATACCTACTTAGTATCATCTTCATCATTCATAGCTATGAGATCATAGATTTGATCATAGCTGTATTTTTCTAACACATTAAAATAAGTGCACAGCTATTAAAATAAAAAGGGTGGACTTGTTCACTACCCAGAATAGTGGCCCGGGCTCTGCTGTTTGGGAACCACAGCCATGGCTTGGGGCCTGCTGATGGGTTTTGGTGGCTGATCTGATCTGGGTTATAGAAGCATTTCTTGGCAAGTAGAAGGAGCATGAGGGGCTTTTCTGGGCGTCACCCCCACCCTTATGAAAAAAGCCAGTGGTGCCCGTGAATCCTCTATCTAAGCACCACTTGTCACCCTCCTTCTTGACTCATTTGGTTTTACCTGAGCCCGGGAGAGCTCACTCCTGGATACACTCTTTTCCCAGCCAAGAACTGCTGCCGCCCGCCCTGACCTCAATGACTAACACACATTCCTGGCCTACTTAGAAAGCCCCTCGCCTCTCATATTTATAGCCACCTCCCAACTCTGCTTGCGCCTCTGAGGGAGGCCTGGCTCTTCTTAGCCACCTCTGTGCCGCCCCAGCCCTGCTGTCCTCACTGAGAGAGAGGAGTGCAGCAGGGGTTTCATTCTGGGCAACCAGAGAAAGTGGCTTCCCCTTCCTGAACCGCATTCATTAGATGGAAGCCATTGGACCCCCAGGCTGGGCTGGCTGTGGTGAGTTTCAGTGAGATCCTGGCTCTGAAGTATGGGTAATAACAAATGCTTGGGGAGTGCCATCTAATTTCCAGGCCCTGTTCTAAGCCTTGGCACATATAAACTCACATAATTCTTACAGCAACCCTATGAGAGATATACTATTATTATGATGCCCATTTTTCAGAGGAAGAAACTGAAGCACAGAAAGGTTAGGTAACTTGCCCAAGGCCACATGGTTATCTGGGATTCAAAACCAGACTCTAGAGTCTGTATCCTCAGAAGCCAGCTGGCCATGGCACAGAGTGGGTCCTCAGACATACAGTGGACCTGCCCCTGTGTGCTCCTTGCCTTTGGGGTCTCCTTAATTAGTTAAGCATGTCACTCACTGTCTACAGGCAAGTGCCCAAGGGTGTAGTTGTGACAAATAATGAAGGCCACGTGCTGGTCTTGGACATTGGCCCCTTCTAGGAAGTTAGTGAGGACACAGCTAATGAGGGAACAGAGCAGGAAGGGGCTGAGAATCAGAGGTGGTACCTGCATCTGGCACAAGTCACTCTTTCTGAGTGCCAGTCAGCAAGTGGCTTCTCTGTACAGAGGGAGTTGCTGAGGCCCAGAAAAAGGAGGAGCAGGTTGTGGGAGTGGAGTCCTCAGTTCCCACCCCTGCTGCCCCCACCCACCTCTGACTTCTCTCACCCTTGCATCTCAAAGGGGGAAACCATGCAATGAATTTACTCCGGTAAAGTTTTAGGAAGCTAGGCACTGTGTCCCATGAATATTCACAGTTGCAAAAGAACTAATATTGTTTGGTGTTTAATCTGTATGTGGCTTTGTAGTCACTTACTCATTCAACAAACATTGGCTCAGCACTTGTTCCGCACTGCCTGCTTTAGATGTTATCTCATTTAATTCTCAGCAACTCTATGAGCTAGACACTATCATTATCAGAAGAGAAAACTGGGGCACAGAGAGGCAAAGTCTCTTGCCCAAAGGCATCCACCTAGCAAGCGTCAGGACTGGGATTGAAGGCAGGGCTTTTTGCTCACGCCACAGGGTTGTGGGTGTGGATGGGGGAGCCCCCCGCGGGCGAGGAGTTGCCAAGGAGAAGGCGTTGCCTACATTGTCTGCACACATACCTTTCCCTAGCAGCACAGATCTGGCTGCACTCTGCTCTTTTATGCCCCTAACCTGAGCCCACATTTTCACCCTGATATGGTGCAAAGAAGCAGTAGGGAAAATGTCCTGTTTTGCTGAGCTTCCTAAAATCAGCCCTATGTGATAAAACCCAGTTCTCAAATTCAAATGAAGCTACAAGCCAAGGTTTCAGGATACTGGAGTGAAAGAGGTGTCAGATTGCCTGTCCTAGCCAGAAAATTGGTGGCCGACCCTGACTTAATTAGTTTTACCTTAGAATGATTTAAGGAAGCCTGTAATTAGCTTTGGGGCCCAGAGGGAGAGCTGTGGGTGGGAGCCAGCCCTGGAGCAGGTGATAAGGGGTGGGGGTGGGAGGCTGGTTTTAAACTCCAACTTCTGGTCTTGCCAGGTAATGGAGGTTAGGCAAACCCCTTACTGCCTGAGGAGGTGGGGAGAGAACAATGCAGAGAAGGAGATGGCAAGAGGGGCTGAGAATGGGCTGAGATCTGCCTTTGCATTTTGTGTATTGGACCAAATTATGCGACCTCTGCAGGGAACATAACAGCACAGGTACAGAGGGTGGTGATGAGCCTAACTTGCTACAGATAAACTCTGTAAAGCTTGTGGATACGGCTATGGTGATCCTCCAATGGTGCCAGGTGTTAAAGCTGGATTTTCCCAGCTAATCACAGGGCAAACCCTGTTCCCAGTTCTGAGGATGAGGATCCCAGAACAGGGTCGGCATTGAATGCAGAGTGAGAAAATGTTAGTCAAACACAGACAAGGTCTGGCCCGAGACCTTTGCCAGCTTCAGACTCAAGGGTACACACATCCCAAACTTGCCCCTCTATGGGTTCCAGCCTCACAGGCCTCATCTTAGTGGGTTTCCTAGCTACAGGGAGAGCCAGTCCCACCTCTCAGGAATTCAGCTTGACCTGCAGAATGGTACCAGAGCAGCACCCACAAATAGTCAAGTGACAGTGCAGAGTTTACAGGCCACCCTTGAGAATAAGACATGGAACTGGGGACCAGAAAGCTCTTTATTCATGAACTATCACCCTGAAAACATTTACAGATACTAATCAACCTGTAGCCAATGGATGGTGTTAGCAATTAAGTGTGGGTGTGTTAGTCCCTGAGGGTGGTCAGCTCCTTGATTCCATGTGACTTGCCTGTAGAAGCTCATTTTTGAGATCTTTTATGGATGCTAGTTAACCCCACCATGTCCAACCAACATAGGAGCAGTGTGGAAATTGTGTAAAGGCACTGTGGAAACAGAGGTGACACTTCACTCTTCCTAGATGTATACAGCCCAAGTGTTTGTATTGCGTCATTTGAGATGGAAAGACAAATTCTGAATGCCTGAGGGAATTCAGTCTGTGTGTGAGTAGAGAAGGCAGAGATGGCCACGGGCCACATTCATAAGGAGCAAAGGCATTTACTGCTGCCTTTCAGAACACCTTTTACATGCCAGGGGCCTTGCTAGTGCTTTCCCACACATCATCTCTAACTTTTACAGTAACTGCTGGGGAGGCAGGATCTTCCATTTACAGAAGAGGAAACTGAGAGTAAGAGAGGGGAGGTAACTTGTCCAAGGCTGCCCAGCCAGAAAGGGAAGAGCTTGGATTTGAACACAAATCTGTCAGACACCAGAGTTGGCTAGTGTCCTTAAACACTTCACAGGGGTGGGGGAGTGGGGATGGATATTGAAATACAAGGAGGATTAAATGGATGGGTATGAGGCAGAAAGGAAAGTGAATACTAAATTCAGTTTTTAAAATGTACGCTGTGCATCTGTTGTGAGCCAGGCCACTGAGATGAAAAGCACACAGTGCCTGCTCTCCAGCTGCTCATGGTCCAGAGTATGTGTATTGTTGATCCCTACTTGACCAGTCTTCCCCTCCTGGTTTAGTAGCTGATCCTTTTCTGGGCCCCTTGACTAGTTTCTATCCTGCTCTCCACCCCATGCAAGGTCTGCAGCCCCTACTTGTCTTCACTGGATGTTTGTGGACCCCCACGCTTTGGTTCTTCTCAGCTGCTGTTCTCATCCCTTCATCATAACAATCCTTTGGGTGGGGCTCAAAGAGGTTAACTAGCTTAAGGTCACACACTAGCAAGTGGAAGAGCCAGGATTTGATCCCACATCTGATGGATTCTATAGCCTGAGGCCTTCTCCGTGATCCTGTTTGGGACCATCACTGCCATCTCTTTTCTACTGCCCAGGTTATTCTACTGGACGTTACTTGCTTTGAACACAGCCCCTGCAGAAGCCAGTTTTGCACTTGTTAGTGGAGGGAGGTGATATATTTTGGAAACCACCCAAGGAAAAGACATTTGAAATAACTTTTCTCCATAGCTCTTACTGCCAAAATGCACCGAACCCTGAACAGGAGCAGGCCTCTGCAGGACTCACATCGATGTCCATTTGGCTGAAATTTACAGCTGACCATGCACTTTCCAACTCATTACCTCATAGATCCTCACAGCAGCCCTGGGATGGGTGTCCTGAACCTCCTTTTACAGACGAGGAAGCTGGAGACTCAAGAAGGTAATGGGGCTTACTCAAGATCATGTCCCCACCTAGGGGTGACCTTGGACAAGTCATGTTCCCTCCCAAAGCCTCAAGTTCTTCATCTGAAAAGATGGTGATGGTGTTGGCTTCCCAGGGCTGCTCTGAGGTGAAGGAAGAGAAAATAGTAGAAGAGGCTCATACAAAACCTGACCCGAGAGGTGCTCTGCAGTTGGTAGATGCACTTGACTCTCCAGATAAAGCTAAGGTCATGCACATGTAGACTTAGGGTAAAGAAAGGCTAAGAGAGAAAGATTCTCAAGCCACCACTAGTGCAACCAGGCAGGCTGGCTGCTGCAGACAATGAAAACAATGGCTGATTTGTATTGTTTAATCCTCTGTACATGTCATCTCATTCCATTCTCATCACAAACTGCAGGAGATGAGTATAATTTTTATCCCATTTGACAGGTGATAAAGTAGAGGTGCAGACAGGTTAAGTAGGAGGGAACCAAAGAACAGTTTTTCAACAGTTCAGAGTATTACAAGCCTGTAAATCAGCAATTTTCAACCTTTTTCATCTCATGGCACATATAAACTAAATTACTAAAATTCTGTGGCACACCAAAATACATTTTTTGCCAATCTGACAAAAAATGGGTGTAACTTTGATTCATTCACACCAAATGACTATTATTGTGTTGACTGTTGTCATTTTTTGACAGTCTAAGGGGAGAGAGGTCAGTGGTCCTGACGAAATAACCAGGAAGTGCATGTTTTAAAAATTCTGTGGCACACCAGTGTGCCTCTCGTAGTTCACTGGATGAAATGTGCTGCTGTAAATGAATACTCTTCCTAAAAGACAGCCCTCCAAAATTTCTCTCTAGAACTTGCTTCCCTGTTTTCCTCAAGCCCTCCAGCTCTCATTTAGTGACTTTTTTGACCATAGAGTTCACTGATGGTTCCCTCTCTAAGCCTGAGATTCTTTGGAGTCCTTTACCTGCCCCATCAGAGCCTGGGGTGGGTGTCCTTTCTATGGCTTTAGAAGTCAGGGAGGCCCCTGTTTTATATTCAGCTTCACCCCTGACACACATGGTACAGATGGCATCTGGTTAACAGATAACTGTATTTCAAATCTGCTCCTGGAAGTACCCCAGGCAGAGGGGGAAATGCCCCCCTGGGTTCTCCTCCCTCACATAGTCCAAAGTCTGGTCGATACCCTGGGGACTCCTGTGTCACTTGCCACCAGGGTTGGGGAACTAGGAGACTGCTTTTGACTCCACTAATTAGTCAGATACAACAGGTCCAAGTATCTCTCTGGGCCTCAGTTTCCTTTTCTATACAATGAAGGAGAAAAATAAAAGAAAGCAGGGCTTGGTTGGGGTAGAAGCTGTAAACCGGCCACTTGGGAGAACAGCCAGCTTAAAATAAATTTGTTTGTTTTGCTCAGAGCTTAAAATAAAATTGAACTAAGTGCCAATGTTTAAAATTTGGGAGATTGTGCATAAGAATCTAGATTTCTGGCTTCTCTTAAAGTATTGGAAGTGCTGCCGACTCTATGCTTGGCAGGAGGTGGCTGATGCCATAGAAATGGGCAGCTAGTTACCAATTCAGCCTTCTCCTCATCTGATTTCATTAAGGGGAGTTCTCACCTAGATTCAAGAGGTAAGTGATTTACAGTGCCTGGTGAGTCAGGTCCCTTCAGGGAAGAGAGTGGGCTTCTTGCATAAAACCTTCCCCATTTATTTGTCAAACACTTGTTATATGTCAAATGTTGTTTTAAATATACCAGGTATAGTCCTAAGCACTAATGACATACCAGTAAATTGCTTAATTCTCATAGCAACCTAGTGAGGTGAGCAGCACTATTATCATACCCACTTTTGATAAGAACACAAAAGCATGGAGAGGTTAACTTACCCAAGGCCACATGGCTAGTAAGTGGTGGCCTTGGGACTTGAACCCTAGCAGCCTGGCTCCTGAATTTGTGCTCTAACCACTGTATGATGCCACTCAACCCTTTCCTGAGTGGCCAGACTTGTGGCTTTGTCCAAGTTTCCATATTCTAATATGAAAACTAAATATCACCCTCCCCTATTTCTCCTTCACTCCTCTCCTAATTTATTACTTCCCTCCCTCATATGTTAATCAACTCCTTACTCCTCTCAATAATTCTGTATGGTACAGGTACTATATTATCTCCATTTTGGGGTGATTGATGCACAGAGAGACTGAGTGACTTGTCCAAGACCATGTAGAGCCAGGGATTTTTGTAGGCCATCCGGATGCAGAGTCTGTGTTGTTAGCACACTTTTATGTTCCCCTGTTCACCCCCAGATACCCACCCTTGACATTTATTTCTTCCCTCCTTTATTTCTTTACTTATCTATCCAACCAATACTCAGACCACTGCTGGGCATGGGGGGCACCTGTAAGGTGCCATGAGGCTGGCTGGGGCAGAAGGATGACATTCTGCTGTCAGAAGAGGTATTGCCCATGACAAATCTATGGCTGAGGCCAGTGGAAGAACTGGTTTCTAACTAACGGCACTGGAGAGCTCGGAAGGAGGCAGCAGAGGGAAGTTGGGAGGCCCCTGGCAGCTTCCTGCAGGGTGAGGCAAGTCCTCAGCAAGGTACCTAGAAAGTCAGGGAGACCTCAGCAGCCCCCCGCCCACACCCAGACCCCACTCTTTATAGCTGGAGCACCAACCAGCCTTTTAGTCTTCATTTTGCCACTGACCTTATGTGGGGTCCAGCACAAGGGGCTGCTCCTTTCTGAGCTTCAGTTTCCCCATATGTAAAATGAGAACATTAGACCACTAGAGGTCACAAACTGGCAGCTCAAAGGCCAGGTCCAACCCAAGGGCAAATTTTGCTTTTTTTTTTCAATAAATTTTTGTTTTAGAACAATTTTTTTAAAAGATTTTATTTATTTACTTTTAGAGGGGAAAGAAGAGAGAAAGAGAGGGAGAGAAACATTGATGTGTGAGAGAAACAGATAGGTTTCCTCTCACACGCCCCCTGCTGGGAACCTGGTCCACAGCCCTGGCATGTGCCATGGTTGGGAACTGAACTGGGGACCTTTAGGTTTGCAGGACGATGTCTAACCCACTGAGCCACAATAGTTAGGGCAGAACAATTTTAGATTTACCAAAAAATTTCTAAGAAAAGTACAGGGAGTTCCCATCTACTTCACAACCAGTTTCCCCTGTTATTAACAGCTAATATTAGCATGGTACATTTTTCACAATTAATAAACCAATATTGGAATGTTAATATTAAGTAAAGTTCCTACTTGCTTCAAATTTCCTTAGTTTTTACCTAAATCCCTCTTTTCTGTTCCAGGATCTGATCTAGATTCCACATTATGTTTAGTCCTTCATGTCTTCTTAGGCTTTCCTTGCCTTGTGTTAGTTTGGCAGAATTAAAAAAAAAAAAAAACGCCTTTGGAGTACTAGAAGTATTCTACAATTTGATCTGGGTGGTGGTCACATGTATAAGTATATGTAAAAACCATTAAGTATTACATTTAAGATTAGCATGTTTTACCCACTTTAATGGATATGTATCATGTGTCTCCAAAAAAAAATTGAATGTCACTCTCCAATCTGCCACAGTCCCCAGCATTTCCTATTATATTCCACTCTGAACCTATCATTCTTTCGTATCATCTGCTTGGCATCTGTAGTCACCACATGCTATATTAACTAAGCCCCTTGCAGTTCACTTATCTGTAAAATGAGTATGCTGATATTTTCTACCTGATGCGGCTGTAGCGAAGATTAACCGAGATGACATACATAAGTTCTTAGCACAGTGCCTGGTACATAGTAAGCATTCAATCAATGGGAACAATTACTATTGCTCATGTAATATTTACATTATCAAAACAGGTACACACTCTTATTTCTTCTTAAAGCAAACCCCATCATCCCCCTTCTCTGACTCTTCTTGTGTCTTGATCTCTCCCTGCTAGGGAAGGTCCAAACTCTGATGGCCAGATGGTGGGAGACAGAGACAAGCCTGCAGAGATGGCCTACATCTGCTAATAGAAATGAGAGCCCCTAAGGATGACCCTTAGACCTAATTCCAGTGTCCAAGGAAACTTTGGTGAAAGTTGGAATCTTGATCCTTCCCTTCTTAAGGAGCCCCTTGGGGTGCAAGGAGTTATGCAGTTCTGAGATATGCCCTCAAAAGTTGCATCCTGTCTGCCTCAGGGGTTCCCCTTGGCCAAGGATCCTTGGGATGGTGGGGATGCTGGAGGGCTTTTGGAAAGGGGCTATGGAAATCATGGAGGAAGGTAATGTCCCACCTAGCTCTCTGCTGGCCCATCCTCTTGGGAGATGCCAGCTTCCCCTGTGTGATGCCCGCAGACCTATGCCCAGAAGCAATGTAGTTAGTGATTTAGGGGTCTCAGATGCTTTAGGGAGGCCTGTTGCAAGGACAAACCAAGCTCTAGGCAGGATGTGCTGAGAGGCAACGAAGACTAATAAAGGCCAATGAGATGGTGAGGGGAGTAGAAAGAATGGTGACAGGGATTAGGAGGCCAGGTTGGGGCCTGTCTCACCTTCTGACTTGCTGAGTAACCACTGGCAAGTCCCTTTCCCTCTCTGAACCTCCCTTTCCTGGTATTAATTATAACAATAGCAATACTACCACCACCAATAAATAGTAACAGTAATGATGGTGATGATGATGGTGGTGGTGGTGATAGTGGCTCTTAATTGAAGTATAAGGTACAGGATAAGCCCTGTATGTGTATCCCATGAAGTAGGTCCCATAACTATCTCCACTTCATATATGAAAAATGGAGGTCAGAGGTCCTTGGAGGTCCTTGACTTGTCTAAGCTTCATAGGTAAAAAATTTACGGACTCAGGATTTAAATCCTGAGCTGCATGACTTGGAGGCTTAGGTCATGACCTAAGCTGTCTCCTTTGTAGGTGCACCTGTAAAATGGGCAGCCAGCCTGAAGAATTACTTAACTTTCCTTCCGGTGCTGACCTTATGGTCTCTGAAGGCCAGTCTGTATTCACAGAGTGACAGGGAACAGTGACAATGCTCAGAACCATGGAGCACTTACCTGTGCTAAGGGGTTGCATTTATCATCTCAATTGATCCTCACAACAGCCAAGTAAAATAGGTACGGTTACCACCATCTCCATTTAACAGGGTGGGAAACTGAGGCACAGAGAGACTGAGGGAAAGGTGCAAAGTTGCACACAGGTGGCAGGATTTGAACCTGGGCAGTCGGGCTCCAAAGTTCTTGCTCTTGCACACTCTAGTAGCCCTCTGGAGAAAGGGTGAATATTGAGCAGTACAAGCCAGAGACTGTCCTGCCAACAGGACTCCTTTTTGATTCCAGAGGGGCCCTGTGGACCAGGCCTCACCCTCCAGCCTCCCTCCTGGCCCAGTATTCAAAGGCTTGAAGGTTCCTCCCCTTACACTAAGTTGTTTCCATCTCAGCAAGCCCCTGCCCTGGAGGCCCAGGCCCCTTAGGGGACCAGCAAGTCCAGGACCACGGGCAGTACCCAGTGAACCCACCCTCCCATACCTGGGCTGGAGATGGTGGCAAATCCCCTGGAGACCCTGCTGAGTCCCAGGCCACAGACATAAACCTCTATTCTGACCTTTTGGCTTCAGCACCAACAGCCACTGCAGACGTCTGCAGTCTGCGGCTACACCCTGTGCAGTGGCCACAGCGTCCAGTTGCTTCCAGCTGCCAGCAGGGCTGCCTCCCTTTTTGGCCTTGGGATCGGCGAGGGGCAGGCTGGGTGGGGAGGGGCGGGGGAGCATGGCTGGCCACCAGGAGCCATGGGCTGGCTTCCACAGGGCGGTGTGCTTGGCAAACAGTGTCCTCTGCCAAAAGCAGTGTGGGTGGTGGGCATTTCTCTGTCACGGCTTCCTCCTGGGCCACTATTCACTTGACGTTTCTGATCCTATCAGTGGTGCCTGGCTCCAGGCCTGGCTACCTGGAAGTGCTTTTGTTCTGAGGACTCCCTGTACACTGTCTGGTGTAGAGCAACCCTGGGAACTTGAAAGGGTGACTGCCATGTGTGCCTCTGGCTGGACCCAAGAATGGAGGTTTCCAAGGAATCAGGCCACATGAATATGAGCACTGGGTGGAGGCCAGGCCAGGTGAGGCAAGGAGGGCCTGGGCCAAACAGCCCAGATCTCACCTCCTTCAGGAAGCCTTCTTGGACTATAGAGCGAAATGGTGACAGAGTCTCCCACCCCCACTGTCTCTTGGCCCCATGATACTCCTTGCTTGTTCTCTCAACATGCCCAGCCCTCTTCTCCAGGTTTACAGAGCACAGGAAAAAATGTTTCTTGATTCCCATGAAGTAGGGCCCACGTCCTTTCTCCAACATTACCAGAGAAGAGCATTTCCACATGAGTGCTTTCCTGGCTCCTGTATCTTCCCCTTCACGTGCCGAGGTTTGTTTGATTTTAAACATTGCAGGTATGAGGAACTCATCCCTGACTATTTTTGTCATTTTTAAGCGAATTGATATTTTGCTAATCACAACAGCTCCTATCTGACAAATAGTTAAACATCCATGCTGCAAACATATTATTTAGTCAACTCAGTGACTTCCTTTGCTTCCCAGCTTCTTTTGCTTTTTAAAATACAGTTTAAGTAGCACAACTACTAGACACATATGTCCCTGTCAAACAAACCAGTGCAGGGCCCATAGTGCTAGCAATTTCTTTGAGGTGACTGCTGGGTGGTGATGTGATGCCCCCCAGCATATCTATGTTTGCTGTCCCTTCACTAAGTGGCCCCAGACTGCTGCACACTTTAAGCTTGTGCATCTTATTTTCCTGTTTTGTCTCTGCTCTTGGCTCCATTCTGCAAGCTCTCCAGGACTGCAGTATATTTGCTTCCAGAAGTAAACTCCCTGCCCTGTGACTTCAAAATGTACCCCTCCCTTTGGCCTCCTTGTATTTCCTTAACTCAAATGCGAAGCACCTACTGTGTGCCAGGACCAGGGATACAGAGATAAGCAAGACCCTTTGCTCAGGGAGGGATCATGAACACACTGACTGATACATGTGTTCAGAGAGGTTAGACCACTTCTCTGGGTCACACAGCTAGGGGGAAACAGGGCACGGATATCCGACCTATTTGAGTCAAAGCCCCAAGCAAGCTCTTGCCACCACCTTAACCCTCTTGCAGAGTTTGGGGTTTAGTGGGAGAGATGTAACTAAACAACCAAATAAAATATGTTCTATAGAGGCATATCTGAAGAGCTGCCAGACAGAGAGGATAAAGTGATTAATTTTCATGGGGGTGGAAGTTACATTGGGGACAGTTCTAGGGCAGGTGAAATCTGAAAAGGGTCTTCTATTCTCTAACTTAAGAAAACAGATAACCCATGTTGTTAAAATGACATCTAAAGTAAGAGTCAAATGGTCTTGAGTGAGGAGTTATTTACACATAAAATGCTTGAACATGAAGAGCATGAATGGTGTGGTATCTCTATACTTTGCCACACATCAGGTAGTGAGGTCCCCATCCCTGGAGGTAACCAGAAAGAAATTAAAAAGTGACCAGTCAAGGAATCTGGATAAAACTTCTAGCATTGGGTGGGATTGCTGAATTATTTGTTTCCTTCTAACAATAAGATCCTACAAGTTTTATTTTTCTCGACCTAGTGAAGGGAAGGCAGGTCCCTCCTTTGTCCTCCCACTGTTTTTGGGGAGGAAAGCCCTCAATCCCAGGCTGAGAGCAAAAGCTGAGGGAGCTCAGTGACACCTGGGAGCATAGCAGCCTTTAACTCAGATGCAGCAAATAGCTTTGAGCAAATGTTTACAACACCCATGGGTTTATGGTTCCCTCAGCAACCCCCATGGCAGCCCCTGAGGCAGGGGCACCTCACCACAGTTGGCCTGAGCCACCAGGCCTGCATAGAGCAATGAGTACTTGCCCCAGGTCACACAACAGCTCCTGACAGAGCAGGCCCATGACCAGGAGGTTTCTTCTGCTCAGATGCTGGACTTCCTAGAGGCCACTTCCAAAAGCCCTACAGAGCTGGCCAGAAACCACTTGGTCCAAATGGGCCTCAGTTTTCTCCCCTTGTTTGCAGGGGAAGAAAAACTGCAAACAAGGGAGGACACAGGCCCAGGGGGAGAAGAGAGAAAGTGCCTGCTGGGGGGCCAGCATCACACTAGGTCCTTTATAGACTCCCCTCATCTGTGAGGTAAGAACCATCTCTACTTTGTACATGGGGAAACAGAGACTGAAAAAGTAGCGAGATTCACCTAGGATTGCAGAGCTCAGACTGGTAGCATTGGGATTTGAACCCAGCATCTAGTGTGCTTGTGCCTAGTGTTGTGCATTCTGACCAGTTCACAGTGCATTGTCCTCAGTGATCACTGTGGTGTGGGAAAAAATATAGTTGTTTGCTCTCAGTTCAAGTGCTGTGGGAACTTCCAATGTCCAGGGTGGGGCTTATTTTAAGAATGAAGATCTGGCAAGAGGGGCAGTCTACCATAGGCCCCTTAGGGACTCTGGCCATGTTAAGGATGCTATGGTGGTGATGGGCTCTGGGTTCTTCTGCATTTCTGGACTTCCTTTGTAGGCAGGGACTTAGGGTCTCATCTCAGAATGAAAGCTGAGGGGCTGATCAGTTATCTGACAGCACAAAGAGCAACTGGGGTTCTCCCGTGGTCCTTGGAGCTCTCAGGAAGGATATTTCTTCCTTTGAGGTGACAGACAGGAAGTGGCCCAGGAAGGAAGTCTTTTCTCCTGACACTGGAAGATCATTGCTAGGAAGGGCTTTGGTGGCCCCAGTACCCACCTGTCCAATAATAGCCAGTTGCTCACCTGTCTGTCCTTGTGGCCTTCTCCTGTGACCTCCTCCAAAGCTTGGACCCTGGCTTCTTGTGTTCCCAGAGTCCAACACACATTTGGGCTAACAAAAACATGAGTTCAAACCTACTTCCTCTCCAATGGCCAGAGACCCATAGTGGGGTTTGTTAATGCTAAGAGTCGATGAGAAATCTTATGAAGCCAAGGAGTCTATGATTTTGAGAAGCATGTTGCTTTTTTGGAAAATGATGTAAAATTGTCTTCGAGTCAATTTGAGAAATGTCATGAATGAACTGACAGACTGTTCAGAATCAGCTTCAAACAATTATGATAGTGTTATGGGTTGAATTGTATCCTTTCCTCTCTCTAAAATATTTGGGAATCCTAACCCCAGCGTTTGTGAATGTGAATTTATTTAGAAATAAGGTCTTTACAGAGGCAAGCAAGTTAAGATGAGGTCATTAGTGTGGGCTCTGACCCAATACAACTGGTGTCCTCAGAAGGGGGGAATTTGCGCATAGAGACAGACATGCACAGAGGGTGTGAAGGGGGATTGGGGTACTACCCTCCGAAGGCATGGGACTCCAAAGATCGTCACCAAACCACCAGAAGCTAGGGGAGAGGCTTGGGACAGATTCTGCCTCTCGGAGTTGAGAAGAAACCAACCCTACTACTACCATGATGTTGGACTTCCAGCCTTCAGAACTGTGAGATAGCACATCTGTTACTTTAAGCCACCCAGTTTGAGGTGCTTTGTCACAGCAGCACCAGCAAACAATACAGATGGCAAACTGTCTATTCCCAGTGCTTGTGCAGTTGAGAGAGACTGACATGATCCCAGTGGAAAGGGGTCTGGGGTCCTCAAAATCTGAAGCCATTGTTCCCACTGGGGCCACCTGAGCAGCTGCTGATATCCTAGGCCCTCTGCTGGACACATCAGGATTTCTCTCTCACTCAATCCTTCCAATATCCTCTAAAGGAGGGCTTCTTACTCCCATTTTAAGAATATAACACTGAAGTGGGAGAGTGTTTAAACAACTGCAGAGGATTGCATAGCCAGGACTGTGAACTGTGTGGCCAGGCTGTCAAACACCATGCCCACCCCCATGCCCCGTCCCAACAGGGGAAAGAACCTGGGCAGAAGAGCTTCCTGGAGTTAGTGGGTTGGTATCAGGGACCCAGGCTCTTTGTTGCAATCCCTCTATTTTAGACTCTGGTGGCCAGGGGGAGGATGTTTTCTCCATTCTCTCATTGAGGAAAACAGGAAGGAAGGAAATGTTCTAACTGCCTAAATGGATAAGGCATTTAAGAAGCCTGGAGTACTTTTAAAGCCCTCTTTTCATACAAGCTTTCACCTTTCACAAGAGCACTTCGCATGCATTGACTTGCTGCCACCACTGCCCCACAGGTGGGAATTACTGTCCACATTCGAAGGGGGATGAGTTGCTTTGCAAATTGGTGTTAGTTATGGCAGCCTAATACATTGCTCCAATGTGGAAATTCTACCAATCAAATTTATTTATAAGAAAGGATGCTTGTAATTTTTACTTACAAGGTGTTTCCATTGAGGATGTTTTGGGTGTTATTGTGGCACAGACTTGGAGTAAAACATTTCCTATAAATGTTCTCAGACTCCATTAACCTCTCTCAGTTAATTTTCTCTCTGGATGCTCTGAAGGAATGTCCCCATTCCCTGATTGAGGAGGTGACATTATTCTGCTTAGGCTGCAATGGCTCATTTCTGCAGTTCCAGGCAGGTCAGGCTCCTGGTGCCCTTCTTTGGCCACTGGGGAGCCGGATGCTCTGGGGAGGTCACTTCTGCCATTCATGGTCTCCCATTGCTCTAGGAGGGCCTGCCCCCACCTCACACACCCGCATCCCCAGGCCCAGCCCAGAAAGGGTGCTGCTGATTGCTTGCTAGCAAATGGCCTCGACCCCACCCAGACTTGGAATGCAAACATAGCTGAGTTGGATTGCTGGTTCTCCTCTTTCCTCCATTTTCACTGCATTTTGCTAAAATCCTGGACTCTGGAGGCAGACCTGCTGGGTTTAAATCCCACCTAGAGTAACTGAGGTAATACTCTGTGCTTCAGTTTCACCTCTTAAAAGGTGGGGATAGTGGTTGTGAGTACCTCATGGGGCAGTTGTGAAGGCTTAAATGATTAATATTTTTAAAAGCACTTAGAATAGAGCCTGGCATGTAACTAACACTGAATTAAGTGATTGCTATTATTGGTGTTATTTAATTCTTTCAGCCAATATGGACCGAGGTTCATATGTGTAGGGTCCAGCTTTGCTACTTACTTGCTGAGATATTCTGGGTATTTTACTTAACACTCTGTTCCCCTCTATTGTGAAATGGAAATAATAAAACTACATATTTTGCTGGCTGGTGGTGAGGATAGGGAGACTGTCCCAATGCCTGATTCATGGTAAGTACTCAGTAAATCCTAGGTACTATTATTATCATCTGTATCATTAGTGTTACTATGATTCCTGGGTCAGGTCAGGCCCTCCACTGCAAACTGGGACAGACTCGTGATCACCTCGGACAGATCTACTAGCATTTGAGGCCTGGGTAGCTCTTTCTGTGCCTTCCCTAGGTTCTCCCTAACCACCTCCCCACACCCTGCAAGCAATCCAGACCTAGAACTTTGACCCACACCTTTCTGACACATCTGTCACCCACGAGTCCTCTCCCAGCTACAGAGAAATGTTTTTCAAACATTCATTAGATTGCTAGGGATCCTCCAATAGTTTTGCCATTGCACATAGATTAAGATTTAAATGTTGCATGGATTCCTGTAGGCCCAGCCCAACTGGCCCTGGACAGGTATTCCTCTGCCTGCATCATCTATGTATGACCCTTGCTCACCTCTCCCTAGCCCAGTGCCCTCCTCACTCTTCCTCAAGACCTGGACCTCTGCACGGCTGGCTGTTTCTACCAGTGACAGTTCTGGTCAAAGTTTGCTCCTCAGTGATTGCCCACCATTTCCCATCCTGCCACCCTGTTTTGTTCTCTTTGCAGTGCTTGTGATTCCCTGCACCCATCTTGTTTATTTATTTGGTCACCTATCTGCTGGAGTGTCAGCACCACGGGGACAAGGGTTGTGTTTCATTCTGAAGGCACCCTGAGTTGAATAAAAGCATAACAGTGACTGAGCACAGAGGGTGCCCTATAAACACTAGTAAACAGATAAACTTTATCCCCAACCATCCTTTAGGGAAGAGATAATGCATTTTATTACATAATAAAAGAGCGTGAACCCCTGGGAAGCCTTCCCTCATCTCAGGGAGAGGAGAGGAGAGATGTCACCTCCTCCTCTGATAGGATGGCTCACATAGATGTCTCTCCTCAACCCACGCCTGTCAAAAGCTGCTGTGTTTAAACGCCCATGTTTCTGTTCTGTATTATCGATTGTTTAATATTCAAGAGATGGCATTAAATAAATATGTGAGCAATTATGTAATGTGTTTGGAAACAATTGGGTTAGTCCTAAAGTGCTTGGGTGAGAAACACTTCAGCGAAGCAAGAGGTCTGGGTGGTCTTTGAGAGTGGGGGACAGGGGCGCCAGGCCAGTCTGCCTGTCTGCTCCCTCCCTGATTTGGTCTGGAGTTACTCATCTTCTTCTCCCCAGCAGGGTGCAATAATAGAAAGCGAGCTCAGGATCTTGGAATTGCATCCTGGCTCTCCCACCTCCTGGCTGGGAAGTGACTTCACTCTGGGTCTCAGTCTGCTCATCTGTGAAAAGGCTAAAAACACCTACTGGGAAGTCAGATGAGATAATTACTCTGTACGCTGTCTGGCTCAGAGGATGTTCTTGTAGCAGATAAATTGGGTCTGATGATGAAACGTGAGCAGTGTGAGCTCTGGTCCTTGACAGGGGTTGGGATGGGGGTGTGGGGCATGGATGTTGAGGTTTGAAGAGATATAACATAAGGCAAACTGAGCAAGGCAATAACAGAGACCCAAAGAAAGGGTTTTGGGAGTATGGAGGAAGATGTGCTTCATCCTAGCCAGAAGCCAGAGAAATCTCATAGAACTGTCCTATCAGCCAGCTTTGGAAGCCTGAGAGGGCTGCCCTTTAACTAAAACTGCATTAGGCACCTAGCACACCTGTTTACTCAACAAGCATTTATTGAGCACCCACTAGGTTCCAGTTACTCTGCTAAGCACTTCACATGGATCAACTCTGCTTGGCCTTCACAAGGATATGCTGCGTTATCCCCATTTTACAGTTGAGAGATGAGACTGTTCACTGTGTGAAGTGATGCTGTTCTCTTCCTTTGTTTTCGTGCCAAACTCCCTTTGCAAAACTCCCTATGCAAATGCAAAAGGGATGCGGGGGAGTTCTCCCAAACCAGCACAGTGGTGCATAAATAATTCATGTGTCCCTGCCACAGTGGCCGAGGAAAGGTCGCTGCTGTCAAACCGAGTTTTCCTGCACAGTTGACCTTGTACCAGCAGCAACTCAACAGTGCCCTCTTCCCAGATCTACCTCACCCCCAGCAAAACTCCAGTCTTCAACTCACCCCTCCATGTGTTCCGGTTAAATAAAAGGCATCAGGGTTTTGAAAGTGGGGCCCATGTCTTGCTGGCTCTGGGGACTGGGTGATGAAGTTCAGCTCTGGAAAAGGGACATGGCATTGATTAGGGGTGGGTGACTTGATGGGGACCTGCGTCGGGGAGGAGTGGTGTAGAGTAGGCCCCATGTACTGGCCATGGGCTGGGGCCAGAGTTGGGCAGGGGTGCCCTTTCTCACCTACCTCCTAGAAGCTTGCCCAGTCAAATGGGGACCCAGACCCTGCTTTCCCCATCAAAACTTGCCAGGTTCCCTCTCCCTTCCAGGCCCTGTCTAAGGGAAGCAAGTCCACCTGCTAGCAGAGGTGTCAAGATGGGGCCTCTCTGTCCTCTGCCTGCTGGCTGGTGCAGGCTGCAAGGGCAGAAGGAGTGTGGTTGAGTGCTCATGGGTTTGTGCTTTAGAGAAACAGAGGCCCTGGGCCAAGTGGCTTAACTTTCCTGAACTTCCATTTTCCCAGTTGTAAGATAGAAATAATAATATCTACTTTTATGAGCATTTGTGTATATGTGTATGTATGTATAGGTTTATGCTATTTTAATATGTATGTAGTTTTATGTAATCACTACCACAATGAAGATGCTGGACTGTTCTACCACAAGTTTCCTTGGACTGAGCTTTATAGTCACATTCATTTCTTTCCCACCTTCAATCCTAAACCCTGGCAGTCTGTTCTCCATGTTTAGAATAGTGTTCTTTCAATGATGTTCCATAAATGGCATCATGCTATATGTAAGCTTTTGGGATTAGCTTTTTTCACTCAGAATAATTCTCTGCAAATTCATCAGGTTGTTGTGTATATCAATAGCTAATTGTTTTTTATTGTTGAGTACTGTTCCATGGTATAGATTTACCACAGTTGGTTTAAGCATTCACAGCCAGTTTTTGGCTGTTATGAATAAAGCTGCTACAAACACTTATGTACAGGTATTTTATGTGGGTATAAGTTTTTGTTTACTTGGGAGATAAATGCCCAAGAGTGAAATTGTTGTGTCACATGGTAGTTGCGTGTTTAGTTGGTTTTGTTTATTTTTAAGAAACTTCAAATTTTTACAGAGTGGCTGTACCATTTTACATTTTCACCAGCAATGTATGAATCATCCAGTTTTTCAGAATCCTCATCAGCATTTGGTGATGTTATTTTTTATTTTAGCCATTCTATAGGTGTGTGTGTGGTTTTAATTTGCATTTCTCTAATGACTAATGATGTCCAACATATTTTCATGTGCTTATTTGCCATCCATATATCTTCTTTGGAGAAATGTTTCTTCATGACTTTTGCCTATTTTTTAATTGGATTGTTTTATTTTTTTAAACTGCTGAGTTTTGAGAGTTTTAAAAATATATGTCAGATATCAGTAGTTTGTCAGATTTTGTGGTTTGCAATTATTTCCCTCCAGTCTGTAGCTTGTCTTTTCATCCTCTTAACAGTATTTTGTAGAGCACAGCTTTTAATTTTTATGTAGTTAAATTTATCATTTTTTATTTTATGGATCATGCTTTTGGTGTCAAGTCTAAGAACTCTTTGCCTAGCCCAAGATCCTGAAGATTTTCCTCTTACATTTTTCTACTAAAAGTTTTATAGTTTTACACTTTACATTTAAGTGGTCCATTTTGAGTTAACTTTTGTATCAGGTGTGAGACTTAGTTTTGTTTTGTTTTTTAACATATGGATGTCCAGTTGCTTCAGAACCATTGGTTAGAAGATTATCACCTTTCCTCCCTGAATTGTTTTGGTACCTTTGTTAAAAATTGGTTGGGCTTATTTGTGTAGCTCTATTTATAGATCATCTAATCTATATGTCATCTCTCTGTCAATATCACACAGTTTTGATTTTTGTGTAATATATCTTGAAATCAGGTGGCCTGATTCTTTTCAAAATTTATTCCTCTTCAAAACTGTTTTAGCTATTCTAGCTCTTCTGCCTTTCCCATATACATTTCAGAATAATATTTTTTTATATTTACAAGCATGGATGGAA
>PVKM010023304.1:0-21245 GCA_004027735.1 Carollia perspicillata | reverse complement strand
CACAGTTGTTTCATTAGCTCCTAATCCAGAGAAAGCCCTGGAGTGCTTGTGCCTTTCCCCATGTCCCCCTGCCTGTGGGAACACCTCTACCCCACTAGGAATTCAGTGCTCAATAGAGTTTGCCTTGTGTTAGTCTGTACTCATCAGTTGGACACCCCTTGGTACCTAGGCTTGCCCTGGGTTAATTTGTGCCTAGTGCCTCCTCCTCAAAAAGACGCCCTATTGTAAGAAGCGTGGACAAGTTCAATAATTTCCCTGCATCAACATTTCCAACTTTAACAATAGAAATGATTCTTGTTCTTCAACAAGTAACAACAAAGATGAAAATCAACTGCTACATATGTGAAAAATTAATGTTATTATATCTTTGTTATTTTTGTGCTAGAAATATTAATATCACTACCAAAAATGATGAACAACTGAATACATGTTGCCATTACAAGTATATTTTTAAATAAAAAATAATTCTATTCTCATTTATTAGGAAAATGAAATCATACTTGCCTAAACTTATTTTTGAAATATACCACTGCAGTTTAACTCCTTGAAAAGAAATGAGAAAAATCTGAGTCATTTCTAATGGCCTATCATGTTTTATTTATTAGTTGTGAGGACTCATAGACATACATTTCCCTAAAGAATAAAAAGCCTCTAAAGAAGAAAGAAGAAGGAAGAAGAAGGAGGAGGAGGAGGAGGAGGAAGAGGAGAAGAAGAGGAGGAGAGAGAAGAAGAAGTTGTTTAAAGTCTTGGGTATTTATAGTTTAGCTAAATAATTTCTTGATTTAAAAAAGAATGAAGAGTATTTTGCTTTCAGATACTTTGTGTTTTACATAATGTTTTCCCAATAAAACAATCATAAGAAAGGGTGGAACAAAACAATTAAAATAACGTCCATTATAAATTATCCCCCCAGAGAGTGTGATTTGTCGTGATACAGGGTTTTATAAATGATGACTATAATAACACTGCATCACTGGATTCTCCTTTATGTAAGTATTTGTTCTGACCTAACTCTTCCTGAGTGATCCCCTGCGAAGCTGCTATTGATGTGCGCTCCTCAGAAACTTCAGCTTTTTGATAGGTCCCTGTTCTCTCATTCCCTGACCGCTGCGTGAGCCAGTGGCCCTCCAAGAGATTTGTCCGCTCTAAATAACTGTTTCATGTGCTGCATATTATTAAAGTATAACATTTTCCTGCTGGCTGTTTTCTGTGCAAAATTCTAAATCAATTTCAGTTTCTAAATGGGAATATAAAAGAGTATCTACCTGGCTTTGCTTATGAATTTGTCAAGACTCTTTGACTGCAGATAACTGGCAGTTACTCAAGCCAGCTGAAGCAGAGAAAAAGAGAAAAAAACAGAATTCAAGCAGGTCCTAAGAGAACAGGAAAGACATCAGGACCTTAGTGGAATTCTCTCAACTGTTTTTCTTTATGTATACCTCTCTGCGGAAACTGGCTTTCTCTGCTTCAGTGTGCCCGCAGGAGAATAAGTGTGCCCCATGTGCATGAGTTTTTAAGTTAAAGTTACAAACACTTGTACTATTTCTTGATCTCTATTCTCAATTTGCAAGAGAGGGAAAGAGGTTCCCCCAATCGCATCACATACTAAATGCTGGTAATTCCAAGGAGTCAAAACAAACCCAGCTGCTGGAAAGCAAACCCCGTAGATGGAGTGAAAAATGGTTTAAATATGTCTACTACAAGCTGTCTAGTCCAAAACTAGCCTTTTTGTTTCTTCAAATACAAATCTTCACTGTTAGTCCTACCTTTAGTCTAAATTTGAATTCAGGTCTGGAGCTTGAGAAGAGGCCTATGAGCCTAAAGAGATGCACTCTGCAGTACTTACTCCCTCTAAGAGGAAACACAAAAGGCTTTCCAGTCTACCCTGTATTCAGTTCCCTCAGGTCATGCCGGCATCTACAAGGAGGCCGCCACTTCGGTTCTCACGCAGAGGCTCACTGGGCAGGTAGGCAATTTGAAGCAAATGCTAGGAATGCATGCTACAAGGAAGAAGTTGCGTGAGTATTAGGCAGAAACAATGTGCAATTCATTCCTCTTAATAACGATCCATTTCCCCTTCAGGTCACTGATTTCACCAGCGTATGATAGTGAAGGGCCTCAGTCAGGCCTTCCTGACAAATCGGACATGTCGTTGGACAGGTGCCACTGTTTTAAAAGCAAACAGAAGGCTTTTTCAGAAGAGCTTTCTCACAAAGCAACCTGGAGAGAGAACATACAGCTCTGTCCACCCCAGATTATCTGATGTGAAACTTCAGAGGATTTCCTTATGAGACCAAAAAGAGAAGAAGGTATTTGGGCAGTAAAGGAAAACGAAGACTTACAGAGAAGAAAGTCACAGATGAATTTAGTAAGTAGCAAGAGATACTGGCAAGGCATATGCCACAGAAGGTGGAAATTCAGAAGATTGTTCTCTTAACCCTTTTTTCCGATTTTTATATATTTTTATTTTTATAAAAATACTGGAGCATATCTGACAGAGCAAACATATTTTGATGGGACTAAAATTGTTATATGAGTAACAAGATAAATTTGAGAAAAGTATTTTCTTTGCTATGATTCCAAAATTATAATACGTTTCTCAGCAAAGTACTCCCTTTTTGGTAATACCATTTAGGAGATAGGGAACAAAAGGCAGTAAAACAAAAACTGAAAGTCAGAGGTTTCTGAAATGTTACTAATGAGGCGGGAATCACCATGCTATGATGCTTTAAAAAGAAAGAATAAGGGAGAGATGGAGGGAGGGAAAGGAGAGGGAAGAAAGGAGGGAGGAAGGGAAGGAAGAGATGGAGGAAGGAAGAAAGAGGGGGAAGAGGGAGAGGGAAGAGAGTGGCAGAGAGGAAGGAAATTGGAGACAGGAAGGGAAGGGGAAGGGAGGGAAGAGGAGAAGAGAAAGAAGTGAGAATCTTGCATTATTGTTTTAAGAAGTCCCATCACCCATGTCAGTTTAGCTGCTTCTTCCTTTACTCTGTCCCATTTTACAAAATGTTATGGTTTTATTCACTTCAGGGAAGGAAGTACAATAAAAGTGTGTAACTTTCTAAACACAGAGACTCCAGTAATTCCTCTGAGACCCCCGTCAGGGTTTTGGAATAGAGATCATGATTATTTTAGGAACAATATCCACCAAAGAGAGCTCATTTGTTACTTTGATTATTATAACTAGTATTTACACTGTGCCGGATGGTATCAAGATGCTAAGTCATAAAATGAACAGTGTTTAACACGTGATTTGGCAGTCCTGCAAACTCCAATTAGGGTATCTGATTCAGATCACATCTTACTCATGTGTTTTAACCTAACATTTTTCACTTATGCAATCCTGATTTTTTTGCTCAGAAGATTCTTAGCTTCATAAGAAGGACAATGTTGAAATATGTTAACGTCCTACATAAGGAAGCTAATTTTCCCCAAACCCAACAACCTCATTCCAAGACAACATAGACGAAAACAGACACAGCTCCATACTGGCATAGAGCATTAATTCCCAGTGAAATGGTAAAATGAGAGGTTTGGATGATAACATTTTATCTTCCTTCTATGAGGTTATTATTACTGTGGGGAGATCACATTGAATCCAATCTTCCCAAACTCTAAAAAACATTCCGCCACAAAAAACTGTATTATCTTCCTACCTGACCTGAATATTTTAGAACTAGAATCCTTGTTATGGGCTAGATCACTACTTCAGTTGCAAATAAACTGTTTTATTTTTCTCATGTGCAAATTATTATACAAATGGAAATGCTGAGAAGTGTTTTTTCAAAGACTATCAATACTTGCAGCAACCGGTTTCTGGAGTAGGAGTTCTTCGGGATGGGGGGTCATATCTCATTTATTCCTGTATCTCCAGCTTCAGATACAACACCAACAGGTGAGCTCACAGGAAGAGCTCAATGAACACTGAAAGAACAAACTCCAAATAAAGCATCATATGGAAAGATGGGACACCCCACAGCTCTCCTATTAGACAGTGACACCATTTAGAAAGATGAAATCCAGTTTGAATGGAGTTTGAGTTTTTTCTATTTTAGCCATGGACCAAGATCACAAGAAAACAGCACACTCACAAGGCTGCCCGACGCTGAAATCTGGGGAGTTAAGCCTGGGTGAAGTATGAAGAAATGGTTCATTCATAAGGCATTTGAACTAAGCTTGATTACCTTGACACATATTAATAGAAGGGAAACAACCTGTTTAACAATTGCAAAATGTTTAAATAGGTCAGGGTATATCAATGAAAGAATGAAATGAAATATTGAATATTACACAGTCAGGAAAACGTTAGTTTTAAAGAGTCTTTAGTAGCACAATGTATCAAATTACTTAATATCATACTTCAGATCCGAGTCACTTACTAACCTTGCATTTTTCTTATTTGGGCTCTGTGGCAATGATCAGCTTTACCTAAATTCTAACTGATTCACATGAGCTCAAGTTCACACAGTTTGGTTCAAATCAAATAAGCAGCCTCTTGCCTTCCACCCCAAGACCTGTTGACACCGAGGCATGGCTCCCCACAAGGCTTGCTCATACCCACACACCTGTGAGGGAGTTATTATCGTGTAGGGAAAAAGACCTGGGAAAAAAGAGGAGGTGGTGGGTATATTTGTCCCCTTTTCTCACCCATGATTGACAATTCTGTGATTCTTGGAGAATATTTGCATGAGACGATGCTGAAAATTTTATATTGGTTATACCTACTTTATTTCACTTCTTCCTTGTTCCTGCTCCACAGAATTGCACTCCCTAATGAAATAGTAACACATAGCTTTTGTCCCAAGCCCTGCTTTCTAGAGAAACCAGGTAAGACATTTAACATGGTCCTAGAAAGAAGACTTTCAGGCCAGGATATTGTAGATGGATGCAATCATTTCGGCTTCATATGGAGATAGCGGTACACTTTTGGCATCTTCCCGGAGAGGTATTACTGTCCTGTTCCCTATTATATGATAATCTGCAGAGTCTCTGAGCATAGTTGACAAGTGAGTGACCATCCAACTGGCCCAATGATTTCCTCATACCCTACTGATTTGACTTGGTGAGCAGGCAGTGTCCAATATGCTGATGTACTAATAAAAAACATGGCAGTCCAATGACTAGAAAGAAGATGCATGAATCCTCAGGACCTGCCATATTAATATGTGAGGTCCTTCTGTATCCAGTGGCCTGGGCCCCCTAAGGGAAAGTATGTGGTTGTACCCTGCGCCTTACCAAGAAGAAAGAGACTAAGCACATGGCACTCTTTGGCTTTTGAAGGAAGCATATATTATACTTGTGCTCAAACCCATGTATTCTGAGACTTGGAAGACTGTTTTAGTCTTGAATGGCACTCAGAGTAAGAGGAATCTGTGATAGATACAGGCTGTGTACATGCTCCCCTGCCACTTAAACCATCAGACCTGCTGGGCCAATGGAGCCGGAGGTGTCCATGGTGGGTGGGAGTAATGTGTGGAGTTTCCGGCAAGTCCCATTAGGTGATATACAGTTGCAAACACCTAGAGTAACATAGGGAACAAAACTATGCCTTAGGAGACAAAAACTTCTCTCTGCTTGAAAAGCAGTTCCCAGGTACCTGGACTGTTGTAGAGACTGAGTACCTGTGGCTTAGGAAGTGACCAAGTGGTTTAGGCATGATGCATTGTGAGCTGAGCGTTACCAGCTCTAAGTGATAATGCAGGATAGCAGAGTAGAATTCTGTCTTCTCGTACAAATTATATTTTTGGGAGTGATCCTCAGTAGTTCCAGGAAGATCAACAGATGATCAGACTTCCATGTCAGTGAACTCTGTTACATGGATATCTCGACTTCAACTCACACCTATGTTCATATGGAGATTTTCTTTCTTTTTTCCTTTATTACAATCCATAGAGAAGAAATGAACTTGGGCCTGGTTCACAGATGGGTTGACGCAGTATAAAAATGGACTGCTGCCATGGGAAAGCCCCCCAGAAGGTGGCCCTCAGGAACAGTGGGGAGCTGTGAGCAGAAATTAGATCATCCGCTTTGTATGTGGAGAGCAGTGGCCTGAGGTCCAGATAGTCAGGGAATCCTGAGAAGTTTTGGGTAGATGGTAAAAGGCTGGACAGGAAAAATGACTGGGAAAAGAGGGACGAGAAACTGCGGGAGAGCACTAGGAGATTCTGGGTAGTGCAAGGGGTTTACTGCCTCAGACACAAGAGGTGCTTCGGATTCTCTCAGCCACCACGGTCCCTCGTTCCAGCCACCATCGTGGTGACGTGTGTGTGTGCTCTGGCCTACTTTACATAGACACAAACTGACACCTTCATGCCTGCACTGTGCCGTCTCACCTCCTGCCTGGAAATTTCCTGTGAACACCAAGCTTTGAGACAGAATGAAACCCCACTGAACCCCATTTTTATTGAAGGACACACAGGACAGAAGTTGAGGGGGATTCATATGCTGTGGGGAATTGCCAGGCAGGGAATGGAGCCAATGTATGGGGATGGGGGGACAAAAGTAGGTTTCTGGTGGTTCTGTATGGAAAAAGACAATAATTGATAGATAATTAACAATATAAGAATAAACTCTGTTTCACATACTCACAACTGTAGACCTACTTTTGCCAACCCCTCTATAAGTTTTCTCCCTGGATGAAAGGTCCCTACACATAGTTTGTGAAGTTTCTCATCTGCTGGGCCCCAACACGAAGTAATTGGTGCACAAATTATGAGTGAGCTTGCCATCACATCTTTGTACTAGCTTCCCCTCGTCCTGTGTTGCTTTCTTTGTCCCTCCCTGCCCTGCTCCCTTGATTATACTCCAAAATACAGCTCCAGGCTCTGATTTCTGGAAAACTAGCTTCAGACACAGAGAAAACCATAAGGATAGAAAGTTATGTGACAAAAAACAGGATGCAAAGTTGTGTATCAGAATGACTCTAGCTTTGTAAAACTGATGTCTTGAAAAAAAGTATTACAGCAGCACATTAAATAGAATGTTAAAAGCCGAAATGGAAAGACACATAAAAATATTGTGTTCCAGTTAAAATTAAAGAAATTGAGGTGAAATGGGCTTTACAGAGCAGACGCTTGGTGAATATGGCACAATGCTGTGTTGAGTGGGATGGGGAGACGCTGGGGAGTACAGGATAATGGGTGCTATTTCACTGTCATTATCAAAGTGCTGGATGAAGTTTCTTTGTGGTATCCTCTTAGTTTCTCTGGACCCATGGCACAGGGAAAAAGCAAACCCAATATGCAAATGCGATATGGGGAATACATGTGAACACGGAAGCTGGATATGAACATGGGCATGTGTGAGGGTTGGGGGTTCAGGGCTTCATCCTTCAGAGGATGAGACCTGAGGCATCTGTAGGACCTTGGAGTCAGTGACCTGGAAGGGCTGAAAGGGAACAGGGGAGGGTGAGACAGTAAACTGACGTGACTTTATACAATAAAATGCTGATACATAAAAATGTCCAAAATCCAACCTGAAGTTAATCTACCTCATGCAAATTTTCCTTAAAAATAGGACTATATTGTAGCATTTTCTTTGTCCCAGGAACTGTTCTAGACTCTGGGAATTTGTTGGTAAATAAGAAAAACCAGGGTGCCAGTCCTAAGAGAGCGTATAGTCTAGTGAGCCTACTAATACAAGCAATACATTATTAAAATTGTAAGAGGTGCTTTAAAGACTATATAATGAGTAATGAAAATATATATACTGAAAGCCTTATCTAGTATGAAGGAGGGGAATGAGAGCTTTCCCGAAAAAGCAGCTTTTAAGGTGAGATTTCCATGAACAGGGGATAGCCAGGAATGAGGTGAAGAAATTCAGGGAAGACCGCAGGCACGTGGCCACTGCAGCACTGCAGAAAACGGTGAGGCCGAAGGCCCCAGGGCAGAGAGTTTTGCTTTTCTTTCGTTCCCTGCTGTACCTTACCACCTAGGACAGTGCCTGGCATGATAGCAGATGCTCAATAAGTACTGATGGGATGAGTGGATGACTGAATAACACATCCTAGGATAAAACTCAAGTCGGAAAAGCCCTGAGCCAAAGGGATCATGATAAAAGCAAGCCTTTGAAGAGTGAGCAGATGGTAGCCACAAAGTCAATGTAAAATAAATTCAAGAAACAGTTGTGAAAACACCACTAATCAAGCTCCTACATCTGAAATGGCTTGAATCGCTCCTGTTCGGAATCATAGTCCTCAGAGCCCAGCATCTTTTCACAGGCCATACATTTAGGAAGACCACAATTTAAAAAGCCTTATTTCCTATATGTACATAATGCAACTCTGAGTAATGGATCACCTTTTACAGAAACCAGCTCGACCCCAGTACTTTCAAACACCTTTGAGTAGACTGTAGCACGCATTGCTTGGGGACAGTTAAGTCCCCCTTAACTGGGGACAGTTAAGGCTTGGGTAGACATGCTCTTTCACCTTCTTTCAGATGAAGACAGGCAACCACTGACCAACACAGAGTTTTCATTACATAATCCTTAAGTAACTTTACTGCCTTGTTGGCTTGGACAGGAAGTGAAGGCTCACCGCAAGCTCACTGCAATGAGTGATTCAGGACTTGCCCGCCTTTCCCCTCTATGATTCCATTGTCTCCTCTAAAGGATTGCCCCACCCACAGGCCACGTTTCTGAACGAGTGACTTCAGTCCCTGCAATAAAATGAAAATTGGAACTCAGCTAAATTTGTGTTTGCTCTCAGACTTTATAATCACCTGAATGGTAATGTCCTGTTTTAACCATCTAATCATGTTATCTCTAAGTGAATTCGGTATAATTTAAAATACTTATGTTGTTAATTGTCATGCTTCACCTTTCATATGTAACCAATTGCAAATATCAGTAGGATCTGTATAGAATTACAATATCTTTTATCATTGCTTTGAGGAAGCCCAGTGAGTGTAACAACAAATAAACCAGAAGCTCCTAAAGGCAAGAACTATGCCTTATTTATTTTTAAACTATTTTAAATCCATTTTTAAATTATGTAATACACATCCATTTCCTATGCACAGCCTATTTTTTCACTGAACAATTCTTAAAATCTATTTTCATTTACCATTTACTTGGTGCCAGACACAGAGACAGGTACTACATTCACATGATCTCATTGGTTGAGCCTGTACATACGCAAAGTTCTAAATATAACACTGGGACAGAGTAAGCACTCAATAAAGCCTGGCTATCAATTTATCATTTAATTTGCATATATGTAATAATATCCGACAAGGTGGGTATCACTATCCCACACCACAAACGAGGACAGAATGTTCCGTGAGGTGAAGAGTGAAGCACTCTGCCCACCGTGATTTAGCCAGTATGTGTCTGAAGTCAGGTTTCTCTCCTGTCGTGCAACCACTTTTCACCACACATGATTTCAGAACATTCTTAGAAGGACTTTTGTGGCTCATCAAGAAATAGATGCACTGAAAATACAGAAATCTAAGCCCAGTTCAGACTGTGGGGAAGTAAGGTCAACAGGATAAGGAACACAAGGGCCAGAGACTGCTGTAAAACCAAGAGAGCCCAGTCTGCCGTGTCCGTGGCCTGCCCCACAGCACAGGCCACCTGGGCTCACTCCTCCAGCATTGTGACCTGCCGAGCACTGGCTTTCTGTGAGGTCCTGGGCTGAAACTGGACAACCAGACAAAGGTGGGCATGTCAGAAGTGCTAACTGCTTATATGAAGCAAAAAGAGAAAGAGAGAGACAGACAGAGAGAGAAAAATAGCAAAACAGACCCAAGACAAACAAACAAGTAAAATAACTCCAAACTGGAGTATATCCTATGACGAAAGCAAACATAATGCTGAAATAGAAAGCTGGGTACAACTTTAGAGGTCAGGAAACAGTCTTAGTAGTTTTCCGATGCGCATATTAACTCTTAAAATACAAATAATGTTATTCACAACCACAACAGTACATCATGAATCAGTAGAGATTGTCTAATAAGTACAATGATATTTTTTGAGAACCCATTATATTGATAGGTTGAGAACAAAACACCAATGGTCTTACTAGGTTCAGAAAAAATATCCAAAAAATGTATCATGTATTCACAAGAAGAGCTCAGTTGTATTTCAGTATGAGACATCTTAACCTGATGGAAAGTACAGAGAAATACCCAGAGCAGAGGTTCTCACACTATAGTTTGCATGAGAATCACCTGAAGGAGTGAGTTTCTGGGATCATCTCTTTCCCCTCACAGTTTCTAACTTAGTAGGACTTGAGTGGGGCTCAAGAATTTGCATTTCTAACAGGTTCCCAGATGGTGTGGTTTTGCTGATTGAAGAGACTGAGCATACTTTGAAAACCTCTAACTGATACTCTTTTTTTAAATTAATTTATTTTTAGAGAGAGGGGACGGGAAGGAGAAAGAGTGGGAGAGAAACATCCATGTGTGGTTGCCTCTCATGTGTCCCCTACTGGGGAGCCGGCCTGCAACCCAGGCATGTGCCCTGACTGGGAATCAAACCAGTGACCCTTTGCTTCACAGGCCCATGATCAATCCACTGAGCTACACCAGCCAGGGCCTGATACTCTTTTTTTTTAATTGTTGTTCAAGTACAGTTTTCTCTCTTTTACTCCCATCCCAGCCCCCCCCTCCTGTTTCCAGCCCATGCTTGTTTTTGTCCATGTGTCCTTTATACTTGTTCCTACTCTTAATTGTAAAATGGCAGAAGTGCTTGCCATGAAGTCAGGATCAAAATAAGAATTCCCACTTTTTTTAAATCATGCATGGACTCTAAACATAATAAGAAAAGTAAAATATAATAAGAGGTTCAAAAATTGAAAAGAAAAAGCCCATTTGCTTCATGTATAGTTGATATAATAGACTGCCTAGACAATCCAAAACATTCTTTTAGTAAATACCAGCATTCTGTGTATATGTATGCATATACATATACACATGTATACACATACATGTGTGTATGTGTGTGGTCTGTCAGGCAAAAGTCCAGCCACTGTTAATATAACAAGAACAGTTCATGCAACATCAATGCAACCTGGAAGCCAAGGAGAGTGGACTGAAATGCACATACGTAAACAGTGATGACTTCACTGTACTAGTCAATGGGGATGGTAGATGCCGTTGAGTGAGCACATATACTGTGGAGCCCTCGCATTCAAAATGACTGAGCAAGTAGAGCAATGAATCTGCATCAGATTTTGCATTTAGCCTGAACATTCCTCCATGGAAACTATTTGGATGATTCAGAAGGCCACAGCTATGGGCAGCTAGTGATTGGCAGCTTCATCACAACAATACGCTTGCTCATGCATCACATCTTGTGCAGGGCTTTTTGGTGAAACATCAAATCACCCAGGTGACTCAGCCCACCCACAGCCCAGATTTGGTGCCCTGTGACTTCTGTTTTTTCCCAAAACTAAAATCACCTTTGAAAGGGAAGAGATTTCAGACCATCAATGAGATTCAGGAAAATATGATGGGGCAGCTGATGGCAATTGGGAGAACTACATGAGGTCCCAAGGTGCCTACTTTGAAGGGGACTAAGGCATCATTGTCCTATGTACAATGTTTCTTATATTTTGTATCTTTTTCAATAAATGTCTCTATTTTTCATATCACATGGCTAGGTACTGTCTGGACAGGCCTTGTGTGTGCATGTGTGTGTGTGTATGACTGTTCCTATATGCAGTAAGAATCAATCAAAAAAGTAATCAAATATATATTTTATACAAAACTACATCAAAATTTATGAGCTACTTAGGTATATAGCTAATAGATGTAATGTCTATATGTATAAAAATTCTTTAACATACTAAAGTAAGCAAAGGATAACCTAGGAAAGTGATGGAAAGTTATACAATATTACTGATGTTTTTAATCAATTAATCTAATTAATCTATACTATAAATTTAAAACAATACCAATCAACCTCTCAGCAGAGTTTTTCATAGAATGCAACAAGTAAACCTTAAATTTGTTTGGAAGAATATAGAAACCAGGAATTTAAGAACATTTGGAGGAGTAAGAGGAAATATATAAATTAGAACTACAGCTATAATCAGATAGACTAAAGGGTCAGAATAGAGTGTCCAGACACAAACACATATGCAAATCGGAAAGGCCAAATTCCAAAATTAGAACATTTGTGGATGCTTGGAAAGCCAACAAATTAGCACAATGTATTTAATTTAATAAAAATGTTACTCTCAGAACTAATGGGTCAGTCACCAACTTTAGAATAGTGGTGCACTTGGGAGATGGGAGGCAACGCTCAGGGCGTGCATCCTCACTCCCAGTGCAGTGCGCCTCGTAACCTTGCACCTGTCAGCCAGCTCACCGTGAATGCGTGCTACTAAAGACAGCAGTGACTCAAATAGACAATTGCTTTCTTCTTTACTGACGATGGTGACTCCACAGACTTTTAAAAAGACCTTGGCTTTTTCCTCTAAAAGTTTCTTTGGGAAATTCGATGGAGTAAAACACTTCCCTATAAAGCTGGCAAGTTGCCTTGATTAAAACTGTTACCATATTGTGATGAACTTCTGGAAGTTGTGCTAATCACATTGCAAGAAAATGTCATTCCCTTAAAGGAAATACTTGGTTTCAGCAGCCTGTAAATCTGTGTTAGCTATCCTAACTAAGTCACTGGTTCAAACTGAAATTCAGTACCTGGTTCATAATCATCAACTGCAGATAAATCAGCTCGAGTCACAGTCATTTGGCTATCCTCTCTGAGACACTGTTAATATTAAAACACTCAATGGCACCTGCTTAGCATGTTTGCCTTCATGCACTATTTCCAGTTTCTTTGTAAGTTTGCCAAGTGTTTTCAAATGAGTCCCCTGGGAAAATGACCTATCAGTAATTTTTTCCTGCATTTTCTCAGGCTGATAGGAGAGCCGTTCTTTGATCGTGCTAGCTGAGGGCTGCACGTCTTAGTTTTCTGAGTACAGAGAAACCTTATACTTGTGCAGCTAGGCAAGAGCTTTGTGCCAGCACTGGATAGTTTTATGCCTTACATAAAGCACCAAAGCCGAAATCATAATCTAGAGGTTGGAGGAATAAAGAATACCTCAATGTTTTAACTAAAATTATGCTAGGCTCTTTCCATTTTATTCTTGAGAATGCCAGTAATGCGCTCTTGTCCATCACTGCTCTCAACTAAATCCTCTTCCCCTGCTCAGCAGTCCTCGCTCCCATTCCCTACCTCACAGGTACACCGAAAGTAACAGTTCTTTCACAGATTGAGAAATGTTTTGTTTCCATTTCAGAGGTAAATATCTAACAGTACTAAAGTCATCATTTTCGATGAACTAAGAAAAAGTTATTCTTTTTTCTCTGTTTCTTGGAGTAGTGAGAGAACACGTGTTGTTTGGAATTGTCACACCCTCTGATGATGGAAAACATTAGAGGAATGGGTTTCACATCAGGAAATCTAGGGAGGAAAAATCCCTTCCTCTGGGATGGTGTTAAGTTTCTTTTTCCAACAAGGGCAAAAGATCCACTAATTAAGATGAAAGCAAAACCAGGATGTCTGTGACAGCAGTGAAGTTCATTTATTTATTTTCTCCCAGGCAGAGAAAGAATCTGATAAATTAATTCTAATGTAGGGGCAGAGGGATCAGATTTCATTTTCTGATTGAATTTTCCTACATGTTGAGAACCTTTGCATTTAGAAACAAAACAATTTCAATACTCTGGTCAGTCATAATGTCATTGGGAATTGGTTTCCCCACCTATGAAGTGTGGCTTTTTAAAACCTATCTAAGAAAATAATTATGAAGAACGGCTGTTGAAAGAAAAAGAGCTGGTAAAAGAGAGGACAATCCAAACATGTTCAGGAGTTCAGGGCGTCACTGAAATGTTATCACCAAGGCAAGAGGAGGATGGGCTCTGTTGGACTGAGATAAGCCAAGTGCACTCACAAAAGCATTTATTTCTTTAAAAAATTGTTAACACTGTGCAAAGGGGTGGGAGGTGGACAAGTCTTTGACAGCTCCCAAATAATCGGTTTCAGCCCCTGCAGTAATTAAAAAAGGGAGGGTTCTGGTTTGAGACAGCCTAAAAGTTTGAAATTCCCTCAATGTACAGGTTCTAATGTTCTACCTGGTTCTTAAATAACTTCAGAAAGTTACTTAATTTTCTTTTCTCCCAGCTTCGTTGAAATATAATTGACACATGACATTGTGTACGTTTCAGGGGTAAGTAAATTGTGTTGATTTCATACATTTATAAATTGCAAAATGATTACCATCACAGCATTAGCCACCACCTCCATCCAATCACACAGTTACCATTACCTTTTTGCAATGAGAACATAAAGATCTACTCTCTTAGCAACATTGAAGGGTGTGAAATAGTATTACTAACTATAACCACCGTGCTATACATTAGATCCCTAAGTGTTTTCATGTTAAATTGGATTTTTCCCTTTGACCAATATCTCCTATTTCCTCTCCCTGCCCCCGCCAGGCCCTGCTGACCATCACTATACTGTTTCTCTGAGTTTGTCTTTTTTAGATCTCACTTATAAATAAATGTAAGCGATATCATACAGTATTTGTCCTTACAGTATTTCTCTGAGTTGAGAAGTTACTTAAATCTTAATTTCCCCCCAAATGATAATATTGAGACATAATGTTTCCACACTGAAACAAAATAATAATAGTATATCACTCCTCTGGTGCTTGTGAGAATATATATCATGCATGCTCCTAAAGAATGTTACTTGCCACTCTCTCATGAGAGTGATTTGTACACAATAATATTCTATACAGATGTAAGGAGCATTTGCATTGTTTGACTATCATTCACTATATGATATTTAAATAATAAATTTAAAATATCAAATCAAATAAAAAGTTTAGTTAAATTAACCGTTTCCAGGGTAGAAGTGGAGAGACATTATTTAACTGCCTTAGCTATGTAACATTCAGATAAATGTTTAATTATTAGATCCTTGTGAAATGCATTCTTGTGAGCACTACCAACAGAAAAGTATTTTATTCTGGCACAAATAATTTCAAAACTGTAACAGAAATATTCATATGGACTCATATTGATTACTTTGCTCATATTGATTACTCATATTGATAAAGTAAAAATAACTTACAATTAATATATTGGCCATTTCTATATTTTCCATTATATGTTTTTGGGCTTTTAAATTTTCAATGAGAATAACACTAGATCTTAGTAACATAATTATTTTTTTAATTTCACACCATGAAAAAGAAATTGTTGGACATACTCCAACAAAAAAAGTTAAATCTACAAAGGCCCCATTTTTTATAAAATGTATCATATACACAGAAGCACATATAAAAACATACAATTTAAAGAATAAAAATAATCAGCCTTAGAGTGATCATCCGGTTAAGTAATAGAACACATTTAGTATCTTAGAAGCCTCTTGTATGTCCCTCCCAGTGAAGTTTCCTTCCTTTCCTACATAAGTAATCATAATACTACCTACATAATAACTATTTCCTTTCCTTCTGTGCACGCACATTTAAACTAGAAATTGTATAGCTTTGTCTGTTTAGAGCTTTGTTTAAAATGGAATCACACTGTATATATTCTGTAACTACTTCTTTCACTCAGCATTATGTTGATAGAATGTTCCTCCATGTTGGTGTATGTTGTAATTTGTTCATTTGCCACTTATTACATTATTATAATATATGTATATATATATATACCATGATTTGTTTATCCAGCCTACAGTAGATGGACATTTGGGTTGTTTGCATTTCAGACTATTATATCAGAGTTGCTCTGAAAATGTTTAAGTTTTCAGGGAGAAGTGAATAAAAATTTCTCTATAATATTGATCAAGATTGGAATTCTAGGGTCATAAGAAAAATATATCTTCCAATATGCTGGAAAATGTCTAACTGTTTTCTAAATTGGTGCTATCAACTGAGCACTGCAAAGAACAAGAATTCTCTTTGCTCCACACCCTCACCCATATTTGACAGAGTCAACCATTTTCTTTTCTAGGTTCCATATAGCATTTACAGGAAGCTTTATAGAACTTTGATATTATTACAACCTTGCTTTCAACTCTTCAGTGGATTCCCTTACTCAGAATACTCTAATCCTATGCCTCATTTGATCCAAGTTGTTAGACATTTAAATTCTGTAATTTCTATGGGTGACATTTGCATGTGGTAGTAGTCTTTATTTGCCTTTCCCTGATTACTAATGAAATTGAGTACCTTTCCCTTAGTCTATTGGCCATTAGTACTTGCCCTTTTGCAAAGTGCCTGACTCTATCTTTTGCCTGGTTTTCTAAAGGGCTATCTCTTATCCTGTTATATTCATTCTTTCTTATGTTTTAATAATTTGCTGTCAATTATATGTGTTTGCAATATCTCACTAAGTTCTATGTTCACTTTCTAATTTTTAATTTTATTTGATTTTAGAGGAAAAGGAAAGGGGTGGCGGTGGAGGCGGGGAGAGACTGATTTGTTGTTCCACCTGTCTATGCATTCATCGGTTGATTTTTATTTGTGCCCTGACTGAGGATTGAACCTGCAACCTTGGCATATCAGATGATGCTCTAACCAAAAGAGCTACGCAGCCAGGGCTATTTTCAGTGTCTTTATGTTATCTTTTGGTGAAGAGAAGTTCTTAATTTTAATGTAAATTTATTAGTATTACCATTATAGTTTACAGTCTCTGTGTTTTATGAAATCCCAAGGATATAAAAATATTTTACTATATTAACTTCTAGCAAATGGGTGGGCAAAAGTAGGTTTACAGTTGTGAGTACTTGAAACACAGTTTATTCTTGCATTACTATTTATTTATTCATTATTGCTTTATTTATTCTTATTAACCTACTGTTGTCTATCTCTGTATTTTTATAACCTGCTTTTCAAATTTATAATGGAAAGTCACCTGGACTACATTTTTTAGATGGCAGTGATCCAATTTTATTTTTTCCTATATGCATAACCAACTATCCCAGTTCCCTTTATTGAAAAGTCCGGGCTTCTTCAATAATCTACAATACCACCTCAGTGAAATTTCAAATGCCTTTTAAACATTTAATTTCTACTGAGGTCAGTTTTCTGTTCATTTGACAATTTTTATATCCCTGCACTGTTGTGTACTAAACCTTCTAAATCTTCATGTCTGGTAGGACCAGTTCACCCAACTCGCTCTTAAAGGATATGTTGACGGTTTGGGTCCTCCCTAGTGTCACATAATTTTTCACTCATTTTTCCAAATTCCATGAAAAAATCAAAATGGTAAATGCACTGTCTCTCTAGATCAATTAGAGGGAAAATGACACATTCAGAAGTTGACTCTTCCCTGCCATGAATATGATATATCTTTCTATTTGTCTCTATAAAAGCATTAGAATAGAATTCTGCAACTCTTTCTATACAGAATTTGGACACATATTGTGAGTTTTATTTCTAGTTACTTTAAGTTTTTATACTAATGTAAATAGTATATTTTTAAAATATTCACTTTTAACTCTTGGTGCTGCTGTATTAAAAGTGCAACAGATAATTGTACATTGATTTTATATCTACACATTTGCTAATCTCTTATTTCTAACAATTTATTCTTTTGGTATTTTATTCTTTTAGCTATACTATGCGTCATCTGTAATTAATGACAGTTTCGTTTCTTCTTTCATAATTCTTATACCTTTTATTTACTTTCCTTGCCTTATAGAACTGTCTCAGATCTCTAGTACAATGCTTAATATAAAGAGAGATAAAAGGAGTCTTTTTTCAGAACTTAGAAAAAAGGGGCGGGGGTTGGTTACTTACTATTAACTATCATGTTTGTGTATGAACAGATGTTAAATTGTGTGTGAAAGGCGTTGAGGGGCTTATATTAAGATGCTATTTTATATATTTTTACATTCAATTTGTTCATATTTATTTCCTACTTTTAAACAAACTTTGTATCTTAGAAAAAATACAACTTTGTCATGATGTATTATTGCCTTTGTTTTACATTGTTAGATTCAGTTTGTTAAACATTTTGAATTTATGTTCATTAATGAGCTTAATTAAACTTTTTCTTATTCATACTCTCCTTGTTTTCTTTGGTATGCTATTTTTAAGCATGAATAAGGACACAATATTTTTGCCTTTTTCCATATTCTCAGATATTGAAATTATTTATTTCTTTAGCACGTAGAACAACACTGTGGCAGTTGCCATGGCATGCTATCCACATCTTGCTTCCTTTTCCACATGGCACACAGACTTCACTTCCCTGTGTGCTCAGTTTTGTGGGGCCATGTGACGAAGCTGTGACCAATGGAATGTGGTCTACATTATGAGAGTGCGTGGCATGTGGTATATGTAAGTGCTTCGTCATAATGAGCATTCGTACTTGAGACATCATTTTTCAAGAAAACATTCCTCATTTTTTAGAGGTGAATAATAATATAAATAACAAATAACAGTTTTGTGGATTAAAATCTTCATGTAAAAAACCTGAACAATAAAAGCCATATTTATGTTTAATAAATGTAAATTGTTATTATCATTTGATATAATAATGAAATAATAGTATTTTTATAACAATACTATAAATTTTAGAGGTTTAACTATGACTCCATATTCCATATTAAAAACAAGCCCATAACTTCAATTTCCAAGGGAAATAAAAAAAATAAATTTATGAAAAATAAAGTTTTCATAACTTTAATTTCCCATAATTTGGGATTAAAAGTTATGCTACCACTATCATACCAATATTCCAAATATTTTATTTTAAATTGAGTTCAGTGTACAAAAATGTGTAAGGGGAGCACTCTTAGAACTTCAGAGCATGTTTTCCCATTTTTCATCCTGCATCAAAATGGCCAAGAGCAATAGCAGGGAAAGCAAGACGCTCTGCCTTTGAATCATTTTGCACAAGGTTCCCTGTCTTTATAGACAGATAACAGAGATCTGGGAGACTTCTAGATCTTTCACAGCCTGGAAGGTTTCCCAGTTCTGGGAGTGTCACCACCTCTGTTCCATTTGGAGCAGTTTAGGCAGGAACAATAGCAACACACTTTCTATAAAGCCAGCTCTCCTGACAGGTGAAAATTAGACAGCTGAAACTCATCTAATTGGATCCTCAAAAATAGCCTTTGAAAAAGGATACAAAGAATTAATACAGCGATTATTTTTACACAAATTCCAGCTATTGTTCAAATAAGCTTTCTCTACTTCTTCCTATGGCCACTGCCCAGCTGGCAGTGGCTTTGCATAAGGGGTGAAACCGAATCGGCACTAGACCACACAGTGTCAGGGGTAGGTCTATGAGCAGGTAGAACATGAACCAGGCCTTCATGATTTGGTCAACCAGACTGGTTTGGTGAGGGTGATAATTATGAACAGGGTAGTTATGGGCATGGTAAACGGTAGGGGAGGCAGTACAGACACTAGTAAAAAACACCAGGTTTGCAATCTGTGGAAATAAAAGAACTAGATTCCGTTCCTCCTACTTTTCGTTATGAATTATTGTGAAATCATATTTCTTCACTTCTAAAATGGCATCATTATGAGGCCTGAGTACCTTACTGGTTCACAGCAAGGAGCAATGAGATAAAGGAAAGCTTTGTAAACTAAAAAGGCCCAGCAGACACATTAGGGGACAAAGAACAATTACATGAGAGCTAAACCCACCTGGACAGAGATCCTGCCTAGCAGAAAATTGGTTTTGTAGAACAATTCATTTATGAGAGTTCTATAAATATAAAAATATGTACAACACAGAGTAGATAGGATTGGGGACAGAAAAGTAAATAGGATTAGTTGTTTTGAGGCAGGCCAGTTGCAAGGTTCCAAAACACTCGGAGTGCTGGGGCTAAAATCAATGTCTTTCCAATATGATCTCTTCCAAATAGCCTCTGATAGGGTCACTCAGGAAAACGTGGATATTGATGTGTCTTCTTAATCTACTTACTGCTAAAAATAAAACTGCCTATTGCCCTCATCAATGAGAATGAGACCTTTTATGCAAAACAAAAAGTCACAAGCCCTTTACTGTTGAGCTTACATATTATGAAAAGGCCTCTTTCAGTATATTAGGACAGGATAGGACAAGTCTTCATTTTTTAAAAAATGTAGGAAAAGTAATTGTGGGGAATCAGTACATGTGTTGAGTAAGGCCAGATCAGACATTTAAATAAAAGGAGACTAAATATCATAGAAAAACTTAAAAATTTATAGTCATTGAAGGAAAATTAAAATATACAGAAAGAAGTATAAAATCATACATAAAATCACACTGTGACTACTTCAGAGTTAGTTATTCATTAATGTTTTGACCTTTAACCTTCTAGACATTTGGGGAGGAGGATTTTAAAAAAAGATTTCTCTGCCAGGGACTTTCCTCATAACTGTTTGAGAAGTGACTTGACATGTCTCTCTTTTACAAAGTAGGGCAGTGAGACACAGAGAAGTCTTGTTTATAAACTGGTAAGCAGCAAAGTAGAATTCAGATTCAGATGAACTGATTTCAAAGTTTAAGGTTTTCTCTGAACCCAGAGTCATTGAAAAGAATGGTGCTCCAAGTGCCATCAGCAAGATGGCAGAATAGAAGCCACAGACTCTCCTTCCTCCCATGGAGATACCAAGTCAACAACCTTGCACAGACCAGTCTCTTTGTGAGAAATCAAGAAACTAGTTAAAAAGGCTCTTGTATCCCAGGCAAGTACAAAACCAGACACATCAAAGCCAGTAGGAAAATTTGGGACGCTTGGTCACATAGTTCCTCCTCCCAAGGACAATGCCATGTGATTGAGAGGAAACTTTGTTTTTTATTCTGTTGAGGTTCTCACTAAGTTCCTTGAACATACTTATAACTAGTGTTTTAAAATCTGCATCTGATAGATTGCTTTTCTCCATTTTGTTTAGCTCTTTTTCTGGAGGTTTGATCTTTGCTTTCATTTGGACCATGTTTCTTTGTCTCCTCATTTTGGCAGACTCCCTGTGTTTGTTTCTATGTATTAGGTAGAGCTGTTTTTACTCCATGTCTTGGTAGTGTGGCCTCATGTAGTAGGTGTCCTGTAGAGTCCAGTGGTACAGTCTCCCCTATCACCCAAGCTGCTTACTCAAGGTGTGCCCTTCGTGTGGGTATACTTTCCTCTACTAGTTGAGCCTTGGTTGCTGTTGGCAGATCAATGGGAGGGATTTACCCAAGCCAGTCAGCTGCAAGGACTGGCTGTGACCACTTACCACCAACCTCCACCCTCCATGGAGGATCAGCTGTGCAGGGCCAGGGTGGTTGTTGATTTATTGATGA
>PVKM010023303.1:0-21255 GCA_004027735.1 Carollia perspicillata | reverse complement strand
ATATAAGTATTCTGTATCTAATATTTAGATCTATCTATCTATGCAGACAGAGATGATATAAACATTGCCAGAGGAAAGAAGACACTGAACAAATTTCACTCAAAATATGTCAGAGCCCTTCTAAAAATCATAAAGCAGCTTTAGGGAACTTTTGTATTAAGTCTCAAAAAAGACAGGTGGGGTGCTATAGTCTTTGATCTAGTGCTGAAATATGGGGTAAAAATATTTTGACAGAAAGTTGAGAGAGAGAAAGAGACTTGGAACTCCCTGTACAGTGAGACAAAATTCACTTTGGAGCCAATATAAAACATGTATAACACCAGCTCTTCAGGAACACAATGGCAATGTCTCAGGCTTTTTGCCATTTCTTATTATCACAATACTGTGTTCAGACTCTCAGTGTGAGAACTAAGGACACGCATGGATGAATTTATCCACCAATCAGATCAATGAAATAAAGTAATGTAACTGAAATTCTCACAAAATAAGCTTCCTTGAGTGCCAAATAAAAGTTAACCTTTCTTAATTTCTGCAAGAGACTTTATATTAAAATTTATATTATGTAATAGAAATTTAAATTATTTGTACTAATGTATTACTTATATTCAAAATATAAAGTTTGATAGGTTTTTACCAAAACTACTGGCCACATTGAAACTTCAAGGGGACCCTTTGAATAGTAGAAGATAAAACGCATATTCTCCTACATAATTCTGGCATAGCAAAATTATTGTTTAATATTCATATGCCTGCCCTATCCTTCCCCCAAACAAAAGATTATAAATATAAAACAATGGCTATTTAGCTACTCGGGGAGAGCTGCAGAGGCTTATATAGCATCAGACTGACTCCTTGAAGAACCACGTAGGCATCAAATTGCTAAAGTGGAGGAACAGTTTCTATTTAGGTGTATCCTCAGGTGGATTTTTGTGTTGCTTGTCTTCGGGGAATGTGTAAACCAAGGAGAAATTCATTGTGCAGTTACATTCCACATTAAATTATCAAAGTTTAATTAAGTTCACTGGCTACAAACAGGAATAGACGCAGAGGAGCCGACAATAGCATCCACTGAAGGGAGAGAGAAGAGTAATAATTAGTAGCCTCAGAGTGATTTAGTTTATGCTTGATGATTAACCTCCTTTTCAATAAACAGCCTAGGTCTATTAATCAGGCAGTAGAGTTACTCATTAATGAGAGTTTACTATATTCTGTGCAATTTTAAAAATTACTGCTTTCGATACTAATAGAGTATAAGCCTCATGCCTGTGCAGTAACGTCTAAACCTGAGATAGAAGCTGTGGTTTCTAGTTGTGAAAGTTGTATTCGTAAGATGAGAAATGTCTCAGAATCAGAAAGAGGCTCAAGAGAGGTATTCTGAGCAATTCTCAGCTCAGGCCATGAGGGAACAATAAGGTTCAAAATTACTCTCCCACTGGAAACACCTGGAAAAATAAAGCATTAACAAGTAACTATTTTCGAACTTAAGACAATGTGTATCATAAGACTAGGATTCTTAAGAGAACAGAAGCAAATGGGGAAGTGCCTGCCATTGCTAACACTGTCAAATGGAGACATTGCTGTTTGTCAGGGAGGACTAAACCCAGCATCCCTCCTGAGGTGAGGAGACAGAAACAAGCATTTACAGGAGACTAGATACCTAGGATTGTCTCTTTGAGCCATTGGTTGACCACTAACATGTGCACGAATAAAATAAGAACCTATACAGCCAGGCAAAAAAAATATTCTGAGACAATTATTTGTAAAGTATAAGAGTAATCATTTCCATGGCACACAGAGGGCTGAGAATCTTTACGTTCCCTCCAATCACAGTAAAGAAAATTTACTGAATACATAGGATCTACTGTAGAGACACCAGAATGGCCATGCCTTGGAAACAGGACTTAGAGGTAAGATTATCCTAGGCCCACCATAAAACAGCTTAAAAGCAAGCCTCAAAAACACACAAGTAATCCACACCTAACGTAACAATTGGCCAGAAAAAGCTAAATACTCTAAACAAACTCTGGTACTCAACAAGATAAAATTTGCAATGTCTATTATTTAATTAAAAAATATTAGAGATACAAACAAGAAAATAAGATCCATAGTCAGGAATCAAATAGTCAACAGAAACACAGAAATGACCATAGATGGACAGTAGGAGATAATATAAAAGTGTCCCAGCTGACAAGGAATGTAAAATGTGATATTTATGTGAGGAGAGAAGATACAGAAAAAAAACCACAAAATGAGATATCTAAAGAAACAATAACCTGATTACTGAAATGAAAATGTTATTGGATAGAATTAACATCAAAGTAGAAAATGCAGAAGAAAAAAATGGATGAATTAACATTGAGGATTAAGCAAGGTTCCAACTCTCATCACTCCTTTTTATCGTTGACTGGAGTTCTTCATCAAAATGCTGAGAGGAAAGTATTTATTTTTATAAATGGGATGTATAGACCAAAAATAGAATCACATACATATACTCAACTGAGCTTTGACAAATGAGAGACAATTCATTAGATAATGGGTAGTCTTTTCAACAAATGATGCAGGAACATTTGGACATCCATATGCAAAAAAAAATGTAGATTTTACATTTTCAAAAAATTTAACTCAAAATTGACTGTAGAAATAAATGTAAATTGCAAAACATAAAAATTCTAGATGAAAACATAGGAGAAACCTACGTGACCATGGATTCGGTGATAGGATTTTAGATACAACGGCAAAAGTATAATTCATGAAAGAACATTGATAACCTAAACTTTATTAAAATTAAATCCGCCTGCTCTCTAAAAGATACCATGAAAAGAATCAAGGAACAAGCCTCAGATGGGAGAAACTATTTGCATAACATATATATCTCATTAAGAAGAACTTGTATCCAGAATACAAAAAGTACATTAAGAGTCAACAATAGGGAAACAAACAACCCAAACTTAAAACAGTCAAAATTCTGAACAGACCCCTTACCAAAGAAGATAGACAGCAAATGAGCCCGTGAAATGATGTCAAACATCATTTGTCATCAGGGACATTCACATTAAAACTGTAGTCTGATACCATTACCCACCATGAGAATTTCTGTAATCCAAAAACTCACACAGATGCTAATGAGAGTGAAAAACAAGAGGACCCTCACTGCCTGTTGGTGTGCAAACTGACAGCCACTTTGGAAGACAGTTTGCAGGTTTCTTACAAAGATAAACCTGATCTAGTGTAAAATCCACATGCCGTACTCTTAGATAAAAACTCAACTTTGAAACACAAAAACCTACATGCATGTTTGTAGCAGCTTTATTCATAACTGCCAAAATCTCAATAAGTAAAGGGATAAACAAGCTGTGATACACCCATGCAATGCAATGTTTTTCAGTGAGAAGAAGGAGGTATTGAGCCACACAAAGACAGAGAACTTCAAATTGTTATTGCTAATGAGAGATGGCAGCTTGCAAAGACTGTGTCGGCTACTTTGGGTGTGATTACAATCATGTGAGATTCAACAGAGGCACAACCACAGATAGAAAATGGACAGTGGTGAGTGGGGGAGTAGGAATGGGGACACACAGGGGAGTTTCAAGGTGGTAGAACTGTCCTGCATGATGCAGCAATAGTGGATATGTGACATGATGTATTTGTCAAAATCCATAAAACTCAACAGCACAAATATGGAAGGCTAATGTATGCAAATTGTTAAAAACCCTGAAGAGGCTGCATGATCTCAGGAGGGCAAGTGGAAGGGACCTGAGATCTGACAGCATTAGAAATGCAGGACAGAGCTTCAGTGAAGCGCGTGGAGGTGCTTTGTTCTTGACTTTCCAAAAATTAAATCCTGACAAAAGTCATGAAGAAGCCTGGCAGTGGGCCCTGCCGCAAGGGCCTTCAGATAAGATAGCGACTGAGTCAGCACCTGGACCGCTGCAGTCTGAGCCCAAGGAATTCAGGACACAGGTGCACACAGAAGCAGTCAGATGATAAATGTGTGTTTTTTAAGTCTCTAAGTTCTGGAGTCATACAGCAGAAGATAACTAATTATTTATGTTTTCAGCTCATTAAAATGCTTTCCAGTCGGAGAGTTAATTAATAGTCAACCATTGTTCCATTTTACACATTCCCTACTTCAACCGTATTTTACATCAGACAAGAAACCCAAAGTCATCCCCAGACCCCCTGCTGCCTCCCAGAAGAAGTCTCCCAGTACCAGTACCGTGTGCACACTAACCTGCTCTCACCCTTCATCTCTGCTGATTCTGCGATGCGTCCAGCACTCAGCATCTCCCGCTTGGGCTACTAAGTGACTGAGCTGAGGAGGCTTCAATGTCAGATTCAGTTTCAACTTCTGGCTTCAATTTGATTGAAGACTTTGGAAAGATGGAAATTTCCCACGCTCCCCTGGAGCCAGGAGTCTGGAATCTCAATAGGTTCAACCCACTGGATGCTTCCCATGATGTTAGGAGTTAGAAAGATGGAAGTGAGGACCAGCCAGAACCCTTGGTTCTAACACTTGGTTAGACTCTGAAACAGGGATCCCTAGCGTTTTGCTATTTCAGAAGTCATTCTGCATAGGTAGCTTAGAGCAAGCCCTGTCAGCCTTTCCAACTGTATTGTGAATCCTGATTCTCTCTATTAATCTCCTCCTTGATTAAAATATGTAAACTAGTGTGTGTTTTCTACATTTCTTACTGACATTGTCTGCAAACTTTGCAGCTACAAATAGATGCAAGTATCTATTCTATTCAGTCTATCCTCTCCTTCTTTACTAAAAATAAAATAAAATAAATGAAACCATGTCACACTTCTGCTTTCTTTTTTATTTAATCTTTATTGTATTTTTCCAATTAGCATTTAGGCCACTTATACCCTGTCCTCCACTCCCCACAATCACCACACTTTTGTCCATGTCCATGAGTTCTTCTTTCATTTTGCTCTATTTCCCCCACCTTTTAACCTCCCCCACATAACCAGCTGTCATCCTGCTCTCCATGTATAAGTCTGTCTCCATTTTCCTTGATAGTTCAGCTTGTTCATTAGATTCCATATACGAGTCAAATCATACGGTATTTGTCTTTCTCTGACTGGCTTATTTGAGTTAGCCTAATGTTTTCCAGGTCCATCCATATTGTATCAAACAGAAAGACTTCCTTCTTTTGTATGGGTAAGTAGTATCTCATTGCATAACTGTCCCATAGTTGTTTCATCCGCTCATCTACTGATGGACACTTGGGATGCTTCCATACCTTGGCAATTGTAAATGACACTACAATGAACATAGTGGTGCTTATGTTCTTTCAAATTAGCATTTTGGGTTCCTTCAGATATGGTCTCAGAAGTGGGATTGCTGGGTCAAAAGGCATCTCTCTTTTTAGTTTTTTGAAGTATCTCCATAGTGCTTTCCACAGCAGCTGTACCAGTCTGCATTCCCACCAACACTGAAAAAAAGTTCCCCTTTCTCCACATCCTCACCAGCACTTGTTGTTTGTTGACTTGTTGGTGATAGCTATTCTGACAGGCGTGAGGAGATAGCTCATTGTTGTTTTAATTTGCATCTCTCTGATGATTAGTAATGCTGAGCATCTTTTCATATGTCTATTTACCATCTGAATGCCCTTTGGATAAATGTCTATTCAGGTCCTTTGCCCATTTTTAATTGCGCTGTTTGTTTACTTGGTGTTGAGTTTTGTCAGGACTCTATAAATTTTAGACATTAACCCCTTATCAGATGTATTGGCAAATATGTTCTACTATTCTGTAAGCTGTCTTTTTATTTTATTGATGATCTCCCTTGCTATGCAAAACCTTTTTAGTTAGATGTAGTCCCATGTGTTTTTTTCTTTTGTTGGGAGATATATCCAATAAAACATTGCTATGAGCAGTGTCTGAGATTTTGCTGCCAATGTTCTCTTCTAGGATTTGTATGGTTTCTAGTCTAGCATTTAAGTCTTTGATCCATTTTGAATTTATTCATGTGTGTGGTATAAGAAGGTGGTTTAGCTTTCATTTTTTGAACTTATCTGTCCATTTTCCCAACACTATTTATTGAATAAACTGTCTTTAACCCATTGTATTTGCCTGCTTCCTCTGCTGAGTATTAGTTGACTATAAGGGTGTGGGTTTATTTCTGGGATCCTTAATCTGTTCCATCGATCTATGTGTCTGTTTTTATGCCAGTGCCAAGCTGTTTTGATTAATATGGCCTTAAAGTATAGTTTCCTATTAGGTAGAATAATGCCTCCAACTTTGTTCTTCTTTCTCATTAGTGCTATTGCCATGCAGGGCCTTTTGTGGTTCCATATAAATTTTTGAAATATTCTAGTTCTGTGAAATATGACATTGGAATCTTGACAGGAATAGCATTAAATCTATAAATTGCTTTGGACAGTAGGGACATTTTAATGATGTTAATTATCTCTATCCATGAACATGATATGTGCTTCCACTTATTTGTATCTCCTTCAATTTCTTTCTTCAGTGTGTTATAATTTTTCAAGTACAGATCTTTTACATCCTTGGTTAGGTTTATTCCTAGGTATTTTATTCTTTTTGCAAATAGGATTGTTTTCTTAATTTCCTTTTTTTGTAGTTTGTTATCGGCATATAAAAATTCAACTGATTTCTGGATATTAATTGTATTCTGCTGTCTTGCCAAATTCATTTATCAGTTCTAGTAGTTTCTAGGTGGACTCTTTGGTGTTCTCTATGTACACTGTCATGTCGTTTGCAAATAAAGACATTTTTACTTCTTCCTTTCCAATCTGAATGCCTTTTATTTCTTCTTCTTGTCTGATTGCTGTGGCTAAGACCTGCAGTCTGATCTCAAAGGAAACATTTGTAGTTTTGCCTGTCGAGTATGATGCTGGCAATGGGTTTGTCATAAATGGCCTTCATTATGTTTACATATGTTCCCTCTAATCCTACTTTACTGAAATCTTTTACATAAATGGATGCTAGATTTTATCAAAGGTTTTGTACTTGATAGGACCATGTGGTTTTTATTCTTCATTTTGTTCATGTGGTAAATTACATTTATTGATTTGTAATAGTTGTATAATATTGCTTTCCCAGAATAAATCTCACTTGATCATGGTGTATAATCTTTTACATGCATTGCTGCATTGAGTTTTCTAATATTTTGTTCAGGACTTTTGGCATCTATGTTCATCAGGGATAGTGGCCTATATATTTTTTCCTTTGTAGTGTCTTTACCTGGTTTTGGAATTAGGATAATGCTGGCCTTGTAAAATAAGTTGGGAAGCCTCCCCTCTTTTTGAATTTTATGAAATTGTTTGAGAAGAGGTGTTAGTATTTCTCAGAATATTTGGTAAAATTCACCTGTGAAACTATCTGGACCGAGGCTTTTGTTTATTTGGAGTTTCTCAGTCATTACTTCAATTTCATTAAGTGTAACCTGTCTGTTTAGATTCTCTGATTCTTCCTGATTTAGTTTTGGGAAATTGTACATTTCTGGGAATTTATCTATTATGTCCAGGTTGTCTAGTTCATTGGCATTTTGAGTCATGTGTTTCACCTATAATTAAAAATAAATTTAAAAAAATGAAAGTCAGCATATTAGCCAGAGATTAACCAGAGAACAGCCCAAGTGACCAGAATAAACTCACACATAGTTATATTGGAATTTTTTTAAAGATTTTATGTATTCATTTTTAGAGAGAGGAGAAGGGAGGGAAAAGAGAGAGAGAGAAACATTGATGTGAGAGAAACATTACTTTGGTTACCTTTCATTCACACCCCAACCAGGGACTGAACCCCAAACCCAGGCATGTGCCCTGACTGGGACTCAAACTGGAGATCTTTTGGTTTGCAGGATGATTCCCAGCCAACTGAGCCACACCAGTCAGGGCTATATTGGGATTTTGCTACTCATAGTCACTGAAGCATATGTCTGTATTATACATTCCTATGGATTCTTTTTCCTAAAAGCCAACTTAATACTTTTGTTAACATTAAAATGGCCCTCTTCTCAATTTTTATTGCTTTTCCAATCATTCTGCAGTTCCATTAAATGATTTTCTATTTAAAAATTCCATTTATACTTTGGAATTGTTCAGCTTACTTGAGAGTGTTCACTCTTGTAATTGGGTTCCTTTTATCATTCCATTTCATGTTCATTAAATTAACTGAAATTTCTTGTTTTGAATGCTGATAAACAAGAAGATTACATAATACTTATTTCTGTTTTAATTGCTCTAAATCAGTTTTGATGACACGGTATTAAAAACAAATTCTTTCAAAGTCAATTTCAAACCCCACAGGCTCCAATTTCCTGTTTGGTGACGTGAGTTCAGTTCAGAACAACAATGTCTTTTCCTTTTGATGTGAGGAGCACAAGCCATCTGCTGTCTCTGCAGGCCAGCCGCCCTCCTCCTGCACCCCGGTGTTCTCACATGCACACACATACACCAACACACACTCATAGTTTGGCAAGGAATTGCATTTCAACTTGTATAATTAAATTAAATGGTTATACATTGACTATATATCTCAATGAGGCTGAAAAAATTAAATCAGGCAGTTTCTTTTTTTCTTCTTTTGTAGCTACTAAAAAATTAAATTATGTGTGTAGATATCATTTATGATAATGACCTTATCAAACAATATGATCTGGCCAATCACATACCTTTTAAGCTTTCCACAATGTTTTAATTAAAATTTATATTTTGTAATGTTTTAATTTATTCTGCAGCACCCCTGAAACTTCAAAACTGGCACCAGAAATTCACAGCAGGATTTAGAAGAATCTCTAGAGCAGCCTATGAAGCCACAAGAAAGACTGGAGGAGCTGTGCCAAGAACGGCTGGATAATCTCAAAGCCCTGGCTTTAATCAGTGCACTTAAAATCACGACTTTTCAATATTAAGCAGCTAGCTGGGGGCTGAATCAAGGCAGGCAAAAACTTGGGATTTGAGTCATAGCAACTCCTGGAGAAAGGAAAGAAGAAAAGTATCAGTTAACAGATAATGGGGAAAGTTTCAGGGAATCCAGGTGGAGAAGCCCAGGGGGTCTGCCCCTCCCCACCCCCCCACCCCCCACCCCCCATCAATCACATATTGAAAGATGAGCATAAACCACAAGTGGGAAGGTAACTCTACTGAGGCTGCAATTGTGTTTAATATTTTGTTTAAAATAAATGTGTTATAAGAAATGCAATGTTGGTTTGCATTGAAGAGAAAATACAAAGCAAAACATTCTCCATGTAGTGGGGGAAATTATATTGAGTTGCAAGCAGAATGTTATATTTATAATGAGAGAAATTGGTTTTACAATTATAGATGCTTCCTAACTGCAGAGAACTGAAGATGTCCAGTAGATCTATCAGTGTAAAAAATAATGGGAGGAGCTAAAAATATAAATGCAAGGAAACAGAGTGAATCTTTAAGTAACTGCTTAAGTTTAAATAAAAAACCCCGAAAAAGAAATAACCAAAAACTGACCTGTTTCCAAAGAAGCCAGGCACCATATTTGTCATTTAAAAGCATGTCTATTATGTCTATATGTGTATCAGCTGGTTTACCATATAATAAAAATACTCACATGTTTATTATTGTTGTTTCATAGAGTTCCATATACTTGGTAATATTTTCCCTCCTACTGTCATTAAAAAGTTTGCCAGTAAAATTGTCAGTTATCTGCTTCATTCTTCCTTCTTGGTCAGTGTGTGCGTTATATGGTAACTGTTAAGTGTGGGCATAGTAATTATTTGCATATTTAAATATTTTTACATATCAAGTAAATCTATATGAATCTTTTTTGTGAATTGCTTAGGACAATAACTTCCTCAAAAAAGTGGCCCTTTGGGGGTGACCCCCTGCAAGCCCAAGTGCTTATTATGTAATGTGGCCTGATTTAAATGGAAATCTACCAGTCCAGCTACATACACACCAGCTTGTTCAAATGAAGTACAATGCACATTAAAATGTCCACTTGATGAGATTTATGAGACCATCAGAATTATTTAGATTAGATTTAACCGAATCATCTCTACTTCTGTGGCCTCTTATTCTTCCTCAGTTCCTTTTATTTGCCTATAAGCTCCTAATCGCTATGGAATACAAGTTCATCCCCATTATTTCAACACAAACTGAAACAGAAAAGAAAACGCACAGAGCAACAAAAGTGGTGTGATTTCCCACTAAATGTTCCACACCTTCAGGGGTGTTTACCCAGCAGACAACCTCAGGCAATCGGACCTGCTGATTCTTTGAGGAGATTAAGGACATTTGTAAATCCCCAGCTGCTCTGATGGAGGAAGGAAAACCAGCAAGGATCCCAGGTCAGTCACGAAACACAGTCAGCACCGAAGATCCTTCAGTCATGAAAAGAGTGTGAGAGAATATTATGAACGACGTTATTCCAACAGATTTGCAAACTTTGGTGAAATAAATTGCTTGAAAATTAAAACCAAAATGAACATAAGCCCTATATCTACTCCAGAAATTGAATCTGGTACCTAAAACCTTCCAGTAAAGAAAATGCTCTGCTCTGCTGATGTCACAAGCAGATTTTATCGGGCAGTCAAGTAAAATGACATTGAACATTTACAAACTCCTCCAAAAATGGAGAGCACTCGTTTCAAGACCCCGATACCAAAACCTGACGAAGCAGTACAGGCCACAGCTCACAGAAGTGTAGACTCCTCAGTAGCTCAGCAAATCTTAGTGACTGATGAAATCATCCCGCACCACTGGGGCTGGGAGAAGACAGGCGCACTCACATCCCAGTCATGTTAAATCACGCAATTTAAGTAGCTACAGCTATCCATGCAAATTATAGCTCAATAAGGTAGAAAATTTTAATTTAAAAGAAGATTGCTAGGGAGTTAAAATCGCACAATTGGGCTAGAAATGGAAAGCAAAGCGTTTAGTTTGCTTCTAACTGAAACAGCCACAGGAGGGAAGATGCATGTGCAGAGGTCAGTGGGCCATCGCAGATGGTACTGTAGGCATTACGGCACATTCACTGTAAGTTGCCTTAGACCACCTTTCAACAAAGTGTTCCTGGCAAGCTACCAGCTGCTCTGGGGCACAGACCTCCCTCTGGGTCAGATTACAAGAGACGAGTCACCAGAGTCTCTCCCACCGAGTCTGCAGTTACCATCTGAGCCCCCTGTGCAACTCCAGACATACAAGGGAGGGAACCCTGACTCCACAGCTTGAGCAAAGCACTGAGAACTGACAGGTCCTGCAGAGTAATCCTTAACCTTTCAGTTTTCAACTTTATTCACTTGAAAAGAGGTGTGAATTCTAAGAGATGACTTTTCATAGAAAATATTTACTTGTGTTACTGGAGAGATGATGAGACCTCAGTTCTTGCCTTCTTGAAGGAAAGATGTCAGTCAGGAGACAAAGGGCACTAAAGCAGGGATTTATCATACACAGCAAATATGCACGCAGATGGGACGTTTATTAAAGCTGGGGCCAGCGAAACAAGGAAGGGCTTAGCAGAAAAGAAGCAACGGAGAGCCTGGGTGGGGCTGCGTAAGCTCACTGGCAAGTCAGAGAACAGGGGGCCTTGGAGACAGGTTCAGGGGGTTAGCCCAGGGCAAGCTGCTGCTTCCTGCTGCTCCCATGGGTGCGACTCTGTGGGATCCTTTAAAGTTTTGGAGATGCGTGCCTGTGGGGGAAGAAGAGTGGAAAAGGGAAAGATACAGGTGTGACCCCCAGAGGGAAAGCGCAGGCTGGGTCCTTTGTCTTGAGGGTTTTTATTTCTCTCGTGCAGGCAGGAATCTTAGGGAAGGTCTCAGGTGAAAACCGCAGTAGAATATTCATCATCTTTCCAGGTGTGTCCTTTCAGGGTTGTGGTGTCCACAGATTGGTTGGTGCCAGAACAAGGGGTCATTAGTCAGTGCAGCTGGTCCTGAGGTCGGCCATGGCATCGCTTGTTTGAGGAAAGAAATAACAACACTACTGCACTTGCAAAGGGAGGACTGCTGTGGGGTCTGTCTGCAGAACCTGAATGTGGTTTCCAGAGTATTATTCATCCAGAAATGCAGGTGCTTCCGTGGCCTCAGGGGAGCTCGAGCCTTAGGAGCCAGCCCTGCTGGGGAAGCTCCCTGGAGACATGTGCACATGCCTTTGTGTCTTCTCTCATTGAATCTGGGAGTGCTTCACACTTACAAAGTTATGTATGAGCTTGCTGTCAAAAAGAAAAGGAACAAGGCCACAACAAGGGCTGTTTTCATTCTAACTATGCAAACAGGTGATACGTTCATGCCTTGAAGTTACCATAGCTACTGTGAAGCTCTGACAAACTCTTACACTTTTAATGTTATATACAGCAAACACTATTTAAAATACATTGTAGAACCACAAACTTGTTGATCTAAGCTTGATTTCAGGCTCATGGGAGCATCGCTAGTTGAACGTATTCTGCTCACTTCCTCCTGGACAAGTGCACAGTGGCAGAGCCTGGGGCACCAAACGGAGAGGCCGAAGAGCAGAGGAGGTGCCTACCAACGGCGCTTCAGAAAGATCAGTGCAAAACAAACCTTAACCTACCCTGGCTGGTATAGCTCCGTGGATTGAGCACGGGCCTGTGAAGCAAAGGGCTGCCGGTTCGATTCCCAGTCAGGGCACATGCCTGGGTTGCAGACCAGGTCCCCAGTAGGGGACACATGAGAGGCAACCACACGTTGATGTTTCTCTACCACTCTTTCTCCTTCCCTTCCCCTGTCTCTAAAAATAAATAAATAAAATGTTTTTAAAAATAAAATAAAATAAATAAACTTTAACCTTTAACTGGCTATTTGTGTAGAAAGTATCCAGGATCTTTTTTACCTTTTTTAAAATTGTTTTATGACCTCACCCCTAAAGACCTAGGATTTTTTTTTGTAGAAAGGACATTTGAAGGCTTCAGATCTCTGGAACTTGTACTTCGTAGCAATGGTGCAGTTGAAGTGAGTTGCAGCTGGGCTGCCGTGGGCACCAACGGGAGCAGAGCCGGAGAGTCTTCCTGGGGAACTTTCTTACTGTTTTCTCCTCATAGTATCTCTTGAAGGGCACAGACCTGATAGGTGTTATACTTAATAGATTCATTTATTTGTTTACCAAACTGCCTGTCACTGTGTTTACCTTTCATCCATCCAACTTCTCTCATGTGAACATGACCTTTTAAGGTTTTTTCCCCGCTTTGGGAACAGAAGGACTTTGTGTTCTTACATCAGAGCCATGGGCTGACTTCAGACAAAGTGTCGATTGTGGCATTTGTCAGCTACGTGTTTCTGCCATTTGGAGTCAACATGAAACCCGTTCCTTCATTTGGGTGATTTACTATCAAAATTTTACCTGTCATCTTCTCTTACAATTTTGTACCAGATACACTGGACAATAGGAAGATACCCCAAAATAACATAATGTAAAAGTAATATAAATAGGAATGTTGGCATATATTTTATATCAATTTTGCATTTTAATATAATAGTTAAAAGTAAATCATATTCCTAACAGTGACACCTCAGCCTTCTTTCCTTCCTCCCTTCCACAAATACGTTCATTTTTTGAGTCCTGTTTATTGAAAAGTAATTTACTTACAGTAAGAGACCAATGAACAGAGAGATACATAGGGAAGAGGGAAGGAAAATATTTCAGTTTAGTCCAACAACATTTACTGGAGTTTACAAATACAGTGATTCGGTGCAATATGAATTCCGGCCCTTGGAATTCATTTTGGTACTAAGGGTTGAAAGGTGGATTTAAAGTGCCAAATCAACAAAGCTCCATATTTAGAAAGGGTATATTTTCGTAATGTTAACCTTGTGATTTTCTGTGCACTGAAGTGCCTCTCACTTCCTTTGAGAATGAATTCTTGGATTAAATCTTAATGGATCTTCAGAGAAGATTGATGTATAGGGGCATAAAGTAAAATGAATTATGTAATGAGTTTCCTCATTTCCGCAGATGGATGGCTTCCTGGTTGTCTGGTTGAAGGGACTATCTTCCAAAAAAGTTTGAGATGGAGCAGCAAATGATTGAAATACTTTCTTTTTATAAGACAAATCTTTAAAGTGGTGTTTGCACATTTGTATGTGTATGAAAACCCATTCACACGTTCTTCCTGGTGAAATGGTTTGACTCCTTAAAAACTCAGTATTTTCTAATTAACAGCTTAAGGAACAATCATTCAGAGAGACAGAAATCATCAAAAATGGCTTTTCCTGGCACATAGTACTATCCCCTGACAGTAGGTTTTGTGCCCATCCATCTGACCAGTTAATATCTGTCAGCCCTACTAGGACCAAGTGTTGCGAGAGGCGCCTCTGTCCTGCTCCAAGCTCAGCCCCTAGTCATCCCTAGAGCATTGTCAGTCATGCAGTGATGCTCATAAATGTACGAACATATGGAATCACAGCAAAAGTGGGCACATGCATAATGAGCACAGTCCTTGTTTGTGCTATTGGTCAAGAGAAGATCATTGGCATCAATGCCTTCACGCCTCTACTACCTGAGCCAGGTGCCTCAGTTGATTGAAGATCTTTATTTGTGGATCCATCAGTCCTTCATAGGACTCTTGAAGGACCTGACCCTGTAGTGTTCCTGCTCCCACACTGCTATGAGCTTCCATTATACATTGCCACCAGATTTGGAAATATTAGGGGAAACCCTAGAAGATCACCTGATTCTTTTCACAGCACCCACTGTGTAGTGGCAACAGCACTTCCCCTTGATGACCAGAGGTAATAGTCCCTCCAACACAGTCATCACCTTTTGTGCCTATTGGTTCAGTGACATGAGGAGCCAAACTAGCAGGTGGCAGTCTCAATCTCACTAAGATAACTATTGTATAGACACTGAGTGGAAGCAATGACTCAATGACTTTTTGTCCTGGAAACGAGTCCAAACTCACAGGATAAGAAGCCAACATTTTATGAGATGGTCAAGATATAATAGGGAGACATTCATTCCTACTTGCACCCTTTGGCTTCTGGATCTGTGAGCTCTGGCCTTGAGACAGAGTTGCATCAGAAGGGGGTAAACTGTGTCTCATAAGACAGCACCACACCCTTCAAAAGTGAGCATTCAATAGACCCATTCATTCATCATTCCTGTAGTTCAGCCAATTCCGATTGATAGGGACCAGATGCGATGGGTGAATCCCATGACTGAGAGTCAGCTGTGTCATTTAAGTCTTCATAGGACAAGCTCCTTGGGGTAAAGATCTGAGTGATGCTGTGACAGTGAATAAGCATTCAGTGACTGAGATGGTGACACTGGGCAATGCACCATGGGAAGTAGCTCTGTGTCTGGAATAAGGAACCCTTGAGGTGAAAAAACACCTCCTCTTTGGGAAGGACACCTGTCTTCCCTTCACCAACGTAAGCAACTTGCCCTCAGGTGGCCAAATGGTCCCACTAAGTGTGACACTGTGTCAGAGTCTCAACTTTGTCTCTGCTCTTTGCAGACTGGGAATGAACAAGGTGGCAGCCAGTTCAACTTTGGGGAAAAAAGTTCTGGAATGAAATCTATACATAGTTCCTCTCTTTCATGAAAGCCACCTGGTTCATGAGCCAATGTGTAGGCACTGGGGACAGAGCTGTAGAGGCATCGCATGAGAAGGCACCTAGTCAGCCTGTTTTCCACTAGGCACCTTTGAGGAACATTAACAGAGTGAACCAGTGTCTTCATACTCTGGCCACTTGAAGTCCATCCTTATGCTGTTCATCAACATGTCCTGTCATGGAAAACTAATAAACAGGAACTTCACTTAAAATGAGTCATTGGCTAGAAGAGAGAACTCTCACGTGTGTCACTCAGCACACTACTGACCCCATAGGAAGAGCATCATACCTGCATCTGCACCAGGAAGGGCCATTCCTGCATCTGCACCAGGCAGGGTTGTACCTGCATCTCCAACAAGCAGTGATGCTATTTATTACCTCATTAGGAGGAAGACTCCTCCTCGACCAGTAGCAGCTCAGCCAATGGGAGCTTGCCATGATCAGCCCATGAAAAGGACACAAGTTAGAGGTGTTTGTGCAAGTGTTTGCTGGGGTCTGGGTAGTGTGGACATACAAGTCAAAGAAGATGGGATTTGCCTTCTCTAAGCTACCACATTGGTACTTGTCACTTGTTCCTCCACTAAAGTGTATTCTCTGTAAAGAAGAGCTATTTGGAATCCACTTACTCTCACCAAGAACCTGCAATCACCTCCAAGAACCTGCAATTTAATCCACTCAGCAAGTGTTTATTTGAACAATAACTATTAACAAAATAAAATCTAAGAAACTGTCATCTAACAAAAGCACTTTTGTGCTAGACAGTCTTGTAACCACGGATTATACCTTTTAATCCACTCAACAATTATACTAGGAATATACACTGGCACTACTTTCATTTCACAGATTAGGAAGCTAAGGTCAAGGGCAGTTCAGTTACACTACTGAGTTTACATCACACAATTGGCACGTGGTGATCTGTGTTCACAACTGCTTGGCTACAAGGCCACCCTCAAAAAACTCATTCCTGGCTGCCAGTTGGAAATAACAGCACAGTAACCTAAGCACATGACTGCACAGAGCAGACAAGATGGACGCTGATAATGAACATCCCTCAGGGTAGCTCCAGATTCCTGAGAGTTCTGATGAACAGACTTTGACAGACGATTTTAGTGTAACTGTCCCCTAGTGGAAATTAGGAACATCCAGTGTCACCAGGTAAGTAATGGTTGCTTGACATATTGCAATGATGCACTTATAAACTCAGCATGGTTGAGAGACAGGTGGTTAACCAGCCATGTGGAAGTCCGATTGCTCACGGTGACGTGCATTGCTGTCTTACGAGTTTACCAGTGGGCACGAGCCCTTCCCACCTCTCCGTTCCCGACACCAAAGCCGAGACCCAGGTGTGGCCCAGCGTAGCAGGCTGCCGTGAGCTCCCACGCAGAGCCTGCCAGCAGCACTCGGAGCTCTGTCAATGCCGTTTCACATGTGGACTGAGCAATTCTTGTGAGTGAACCAATGCTCTTTCAAGCACTCAGAACAAAATTTTCCACTGCTTCTCTTGGTTCTTTACTGAACCCAGAAAGCCTGCATGTTCAAGGAGTGGTATCTGCAATGATTAATCAGACAGACTGGAAACTGCTGTGGCGGCCTGCTCACCCACCTGGGCGTGGTTGTCCGGCCAGGACGGAGCAGCCCGTCCACGATGTTTGGGCGACTTCAACCTGGACCCTGAACACAATGGGAGCGCAAACACTGTACTGTTAAAAAGGGAAATATTTATACAAGAAGGAAATGAACTAATTAACATTCTCTAGTTTATATTGAATTAAGAATTAAAGAGAAAATATTCAGTTTTCTGAGAAAAAAAATCCTTGTTAGAGCTAAGTTGTTTTCTTCTCCATAAATGAGTAAATACATTTTTTTCTCATTAGGTAAATGCATTTGACTGAAAACTTTAGAGTTGCATTACTCCCTTTGGACTCTGAGCAATGCAAAACTGAGGAAAGTTGCCTACAGAAGCTATTAATTTAACAGATCCCTTAGGGAGAAGGGGTGGCCGTATCCAAACACGAAAGCAGTCTGCCGTTCTGCTAGTTTGTAAGTTCCATGGGGTACAGTCGGCACCTTATTCTTCCCCACCCGCAATAACTGTAGCTTTTTCTCTGCATCACTCAGAATGGTAATTAAATCCACATCTCTTGACTTGTTGCCTGGTGTGACTGCAGGAGAGCCTCTGTATTACATTAGGGACCCGGAGTCAGTGGCATTGATGAATCTTCATATCCCCATGACTTCACAGCTAGCCGGAACCACATTGTGAATTAAGAACAACTTTTGAGTCTCTTAGAGCCATAGGTATTAAAGATTTTCTAATTAAACCAATATTTATAAAGTTCCCTGGTGAGTATGGTGTTACAGGAGACAAAACAGAACTCATCAAAACAACTCTCAGTTCTTTGAGAATCATATTTTAACACAACATGCCTGAAAGATGCCTCTCTGTTGTCGCAGCAGCAAATTCACTTTCAGAAATTCCCCAGAGTGACAGGTCTCCCCGCAGCCTGCGCTGTGGCCCTGCCTCCTGCAGCTGGGCTTCTTAACTGAATGCTCCGGGGCTGGAGCAGCCGACACAAGGGACAGATCAGTGGTGACTCTGCACAGTGGAAGGGTGACCTCAGCTGCTGCAGCAGGCCCTGGACTGGCCCACATGGTGGTGACTCGGGAGCTAAGACGAAGGGACGTCTGTCTCCGTCCTGAGAGGCCTCCCTGCCTCTGCATCCTTACTCTCTGTGGACAGTCATGTCGTTATGAACAGCGGGTCACTTCAGTCCAGTCGGCATTGAGTCAAGTGAATAAGCATCAGTGCACTTGGTATTAAGCTACATAATCCATCGTATTTGGAGCCGTGTGCCTGTGGGGCACCAGCATTGGTCCTAAGTGGCTCTTCGCTCCTCTCGGCCTCCACATTCCTCATCTCACCCTTGAAAATTACTTCATCGATTTTTTCTCTTTTCAAAAGTCAGGCTCCAAACTCTCTCCATTCTCTCACCCAGTTGCTGTGTCTGGAGCTTGGTCAATGTCCTATTTCTGCCCTCACTGCCTCCTTCTGTCCAGAAAGCCCCCCTCTCCCTTCCCTGAGTCCGCGGTTGGCCCCTGACCGGGCAGAAAGACCTGGCAACACTGTTGGCAAGGACGCGGCTGGCTCGCTCCCCTGCTCTCTCCTCTAATGACTGGCAGCTTCTACAGAGGATGCTCTTTCTTTCATAAGATTCCCCGATGCACCGATACCTGCTCTGCTGAATTTACTATCACTCGTACTAGAGGGCGTTTGTGCTGGTTGGTCTCAGTGTTTTAACCTGCATGCGGAAAGAAACAGAGTCAGGATTACCCATAAATCCCCTACACGGATGTGTGTCCTGCACACATTCTCAGACAGAAACCGTGGAGTCGACATGCTCAGTCCCCCAGGATGGATGTGTGGGATCCGTCCCTGAAGCTGTTCATGGGCTTCAGTGTCACTGTGGTACCTTTTAAGCATTATGGCTTCTAGTGAAAAGGGGAGGCTCTGGGCTGGTATATACCTTGGAGGAATCTTGGTTCATTTATTCATAGCTCTGTGATGTTTATCAAGCCATTTAGCCCTGATAAACCTCACTTCATCTGTAAAATAGGGTCTATGTTATACTTAGCACTGAGCTGGACTGAGGATTAAAGGAGCTGATGCATGTAGAGTGGTGTCACGCCTAGATGAAGTTATCGATTACTAGCTACATACTAGTCAATATTATTTGATTAACACTTCAAATGTTTCTCAAAATGTTTCATGGTAAGTGATGTCTTCACCTTATATATTTTCATCAATATGTATGTCATTAACCTGATTAATAACCTACCGAGAAAAGCTTATTCTACCAGTTCCAGGGCTAGGTTATGAACGTGACACATCAGAGGTAGTTAGATGAGTTCAGATCAAGAAAAAAGAGGCCTCGGGCTGAGATGTGCATGTTCACCCTTGACAAGTGGAGCAGGGTTCCCAGCTATTGTATGTCACTCTCAGATCTCTGTCACACAGGCTTCAGGTGCTGAGACTCTACAGGGACTGCAGGGTCACCACGGTGGACGAGGTCCACCCAGAGCCTGCCCTACAGTGGTACACGCTCCCACCCAATGACCGCCTGTCAGGGTTCAAGTTCTGTAGCCCAGCTCCGCAGCGAGCACAATGGCCAATATGCTGGCACCTGGTGGGTGGAATGAAGAGCTGGAATAAACAGCAGGAAATGGAAGCTTTTGCTAAGTTCATGGATCACACACATGTCAGTGAGACAGGGGTGAGGGAGGAGGTACGTGGTGTCTGAAACCAACACATTTGTGAGGGGTCTGAATGGAAGCCACAGACGAAGTTACCCCGAGACACACAGCGCAGCTTGCTTCTCTTCACAGCTGGAAACCATGGGCTCACAGTGCTGCCTCCCTGCACGCTCGCCCAGCGGTGCTACTGATGCTGCTCCAGCACAGGGGCCTCCAGACCGTGGGCCCAGAGGAGGTGTGCACAGGCAGAAACAATCCGTGTGACTGAGGAAGGTCCAAGGTCAGTGTCCAAAAAGGGGAGCAACAATCCTTTGTCCAGTAACAGTGGGAACCTCTTAGTGGTACCCATATCTACTACACAACTTCTAGAAAATATCCTGTAGTCAAAGTAAGTCAGTGAAGCATTCAGAACCAGAAAAACCTGGCAGACTAGAAACCCCCAAGAAATATGAAAGGAATGGAAATGGAAACAACGATGCATTGTTTCCCTGGTCCATTCACTATTTCTCCCTGGTTCTACAGATTCTGGACTATCTGACCCCTGCTCCCCATCCATACTGGGTTCACCCCCTGCCTGTCTCCACCTGACCTCACAGTTCTCCCTGCATGCCTCGTGCCTTGCCTCGTTCTGGGTTCTGGTATGTCTACGAAAAGTTAACGGGTCACCCTTTAGCTCCACGAAACACATTCAAAAGATAGCTGTCAATGGTTTAAAACCAAATGACCTTACAAATCTAAAGACTTAGCTCATGACTAGTTATCTTGAACATGATCATGAGTAAAAATACTGGTGGACATCTACCTCCAGGTTGGGAATGTATGTGTGGACCAGAGACAGCAAAATTCTTAGAAGAAATCCTATAAATGTATATTGTTCTGTCTCAGGAAGCACTCAACAGTACTTGGTGAATCTATGTAGGCTAAGTGGAGGCAGTCTGGCTTCCTCACTCAGGTGTCTGGGTAGCTAAGGGAAGCAGGTTCCCATAGCCTTGGAGGGGCCTGATAAGCAGTGTTCTCATAGCCTTGAGACTGGGTCCCATAAATGGTTCCCATAACATGGAGTGGGCTCACATGCACAGAATCATGCTGTGTTATATAATTTTCTGCCTGGAAGCCGGCTTTGTTTGCCTCTAGTGCTTAAGCAAGCAGAGGCTCCTCACTAGAGAGCCATGCAGCCTGCAGTGTGCACGGCTCACCCTCCCGTGAATGAAGGCATGTCGAGCATCTCCACAGCTCCCTGCACTTTCTTCCATCTCCCTGAATCTAGAGAGGACCTGCCAGGCCTTGACAGGTTGCAATGCAATCTATTTTAAATACTGAGAAAGAAAAGAATAAAAAACTTGTAGAACTCTCTTCTTTAGAAAATCGCCATTCACTAGATAAATGTTTAGGGAGATTTTCTATAAATTTTATAAAGCAGAAAGTTATAATTGCATATTTTTATTGAATTGTCTGGTAGCATGGATCTATGAGGGTAGCACTTGGAC
>PVKM010023302.1:0-21248 GCA_004027735.1 Carollia perspicillata | reverse complement strand
GGGCAGAAAAGCACACATTAGACAAGGCAAAACATGGCAGGTTTTGTTGAGTTTCATTCCCTGACCTGACATCAAGTCCTTGGTCGCTGCCGCCAGAGACATGTATTTGTTGGAAAGTATTCTGAGCCACACCTGTGTTCGAGAACCTATTAGTAAGGCCTGCTGTGGATGAGAGCGAGGAAGTGATGATCCATCCACAGCGGCGTGCAGTAATATTTAACAGCCGTCCGTTCTCAAAAAAGAAGAAAGAGTCCTGAGTTGTATTTCTGGCAAATTCCATATTAAAAACGGTCCCACCGGAGCTGATTTCGCGCCTCGACCCGCTGACACCAAAGCGGAGCCGGGAAGAAGGGTGCGCAGTGGGCGGTCGCCACCGCACGCAGCAGCTTGCGCACCGCAGCACGCGCGCCGCGCGCTCGCCGTTCCGCTTCCAGGCAGCAGGAGCTGTGGCCTGTGTGTGGCTCCGTCTCCCACTTACAGGTCACACGTCCTCTTCCCCTGGCTCGCGTGTCCCGAAAGACAGGCCTCTGGTCAGAAAAGTGTCATGCGTTTCTTAGATCATATGTGGTTGCTTTATCAATTGTTTTCTGTAACTCCAGCATGAAATTAAATGGGGGACCTTGTGCACTGCCCGCTGGCAGGAACCATGACCTTGAAACAGGAATGTTGCAACATGAACATCAAAACGTGAACGGTGACATTGAAACAAAGCTGTTAAAGCAAATTCCATCGGAGGAGCTGACATTGTTGTGGCTCACGGAGGCTTAATTGATATTTGCCTTCTTGCTATGGAGACGATACGGACAAATGCCTATTAAACAGCTAGAGCTTGTTATCTCGGGACCAAAATTAATTGATTCAAGATGGCATTTCTAGGCCAAGGATGACGGCTTTCTGAAAAGTATCAAATCCTAATATTTACTGAAATATCAAGTCACGACATTAAACCTGACGTGTAGAGCCCCAAGAAAGAGTTACAGTGACGAGTGCTGGTTTCGTCACCTGGCTTAATGCACATAGAGCTTGCACCCCACCTCCTGCACCCCATCTCTCCCAACTTCACTCTGCAGTTCAACTCCCTAGGTTGAGGGGAAGCCAGGAGGTCGGTCCACACTAAGGTTTTAGGATCTGGAAGGAGGTATGGGATGAACTTAGAATCCAGAGCCTGGGATACTGTGTTCAAGGCAGTAGGTCCATGCAAGTCTCCGCGGTGCATCTGAGTGGGCTGTGCATCGACAGAACCTGGAGCAAGTGGTCAGTGATGAAGAAAAAGGAAGGTTAGTGAAAGAAGTTCAGGGAAAAACAAAAACCGTATTGAAACTGCCACAGCTGAGCCAGGAAGGAGGTCTTGCTGGAAGCAGACTCGCCATTGCACCGATGGGGAAACTGAGATTCAGAGAGGGAATCGCTCACTGCCCAGGAGATGAGAGGACAGACAGAAAGAACGGTGTTGCTGGGGTGAGACCACCTGGGGACAGGCGGCCCTCGCAACTCCAGCCCAGGAGTGCCTGGAAACTGAGCAAGGCAGTAGACACGGCCAGGAGCCGAGGCAGAGAGGAGCTGAGGATCAGAAAATGGGTTCCAGGGCAAGGGCGGGGTGACCAGGCCCCAGCACAGGACAGGCGGAGCGCCTGACCCCACCTGCTGCCTGGATTCACTTCCTCTTAGAGACAGCCACTCTGTCTCCTTGCCTGCAGTGACCAGCCCGAAGCCGCACGCACAACAGCCCTGCACAAGCCCACTTTTTACGAAAGGTACCAGATGACCTCTGCCCCAGGCCAGTCTTCAATCGGTGGCCCTCCCTGATGGTCATTGAAGTCGGCAGATGCCACTGCCCAGGGCGGGGAGAGGCCCAGAGGAGGAAGGGAAAGAACATTAGGTGAGTGGATGACGTAAATCATAGGGTAGAAGGTTCCATGTGTGGTCTCCAGCGCACACGCCGTCTGCTCACACCCTCACAACACCCTGAGGGGTGAGAATTCCGTTCCACGTTCTCAATATCGAAGAACGGAGGCGCAGACAAGCGAGGGAGCTCGCCCAGCTGCCCACAGCTCGGAAGCAGCCGAGCTGGACAGTGAACCCAGGCATCTACATTTAAAGGCGGTCCCCTTGAAACTCAAAGTCCTTGAACCGACGGTGTGGGCACTGCCTGGAGCTCCTGAGAAAACGCAGATACCCTGGCTCCATCTGAGACCTGCTGAGTCAGAATCTGCCTCGTATAAGATCACCAGGTGACGCGTGTGTTCATTTAACTTTTTGCATCATTGTTCCAGAAGAGCCCTTTCGAAGCCGTCCTCCGGAACATCCTGCTCCTAGAGTACGACATCGTGATGCATCTTCCTTCCGGTCGAGTTTGGCCAAGATGTCCTCCCACTCCTCGTTGTGATTTATCCGGGAGCAAGGGTAAGGTCGGGAAGTGGAAGCTGGTACTTGCTCTTCCGTGTCGTTGCAAAAGGAGACAGAAGACAGCACAGCCATGTGTGACTTCTGTAAGGGTGAGGACACAGCCAAGAGGAGGCTTGTTTTACAGGAAAGCCACGGCTCTGGGCTGGCCGGTGTCCCAGGGCTACGTCTGGGTTTCTGTGACTTTTCATCACCTCGGCTGCGGAGCGAGGAGGAATGCAGCGTGGCCTGCCGATGAGGATGCTGGAAAAAGTAGGTACAGGGCTGAGACGCCCTGATTTCACCTCTCTTCTCCTCGAGGTGTCAGGACAAACCCACTACCGTCACGCTAGCCCTCGGGAAAAGATGTCTAAAAGGCTATTCAGGGGAACATGCTCCTCCCCCAGCCCCGGGTAGAACATATGACCCCTACCCCCCTGGGATTGCTGATGGGACCAAGGATAGAGCGAAGAGATGACAAGGGTCTCCCAGATTCACACACGCATTCTGTTCTTACTCTCCCTCCCTCTTTTGCTCCCTAGTCCACCTCAAAGTCTTTCTCCCCTCCCCCCCATGTCGAAGTTGTTGGGGAGCAGTGAGGGGCTGCAGCAGATGGTGGATGCCCCTCCCATGCTCCCTAGGTCTCCCCAGTGAATGCAGAAAGCTGCTTCCTGCAAACCCCACAGCTCTCCCTGCAGGAGCAGCCCGGCCATCCTGTGGAGGAAGTCGAAAGAGCTGAAGAGCTAATGCCTCACAAGCAGCCCTGAAACGTGACTAATGAGATTTGGTGTAGACACACCCTGGCTCTCTCGGCCAGATGCACCAAGTTCCCCAAAGGGATCAGGATCCAGTTGCCCAAAGAGGCGACTTCCTGATTAACACCTTCTTTACTGGCTGCCTCCCTCTCCCCTCCCTCACATCCTCCCCCACTTTCTGGTATTTCCTGGAATCACCTCCCAAACAAACACGTATGTGTGCATTTTCATTTCAGGATCTGCTTCTGAGGGGAGCTCAGTAAGACGAAGTAGTCATGGGGAAGGAACCAGGAGGGGTAGGGGCAGAGAGAGGAGGGGATGAAGAAGCCAAGGACACAGAGGGGAGAAGAAGCCAGAGGGTCCCCAGCCCCGCCTCCGCTCCACATGGCTCTCCCAGGTGTCCTTGTAAAAAGCCATCTTCCTCAGAGAGGCTAGAGAAAAGGCCTGACCCTGGTGCCCGGAGAGCCTAAGGAGGCCAGGCAGACAGGAGGAGGGAGGGGGTGTGATGATCTAATCAGAACAGTGGTAACCGCCGCGGTTCCGGAACCCTTGCTGTGCGCCTGCCTTTCCCCCAGCCCTGTGGGCGTGCGGACGCGTGTAATCCCCACGCCGGCCCTGTAAGATACGCGCTAGCATCACCATCCGCTTCTGGGTGAGGAAACTGAATCCCGAGGCAGTTAAGGGGAGTGCCTTGCCGCAGCAATTAGGGGTCAGGTGGAGGCTGGAGCCCAGACGGTCTATCCCCCCACCAGACTGGTGGATAGTGCACCGGCTGCAGCACCGGCTGCCCTCAGAGGCTGGGGTTTCTCATTTCCAGAACATGTGGATCGGGAAAAACCAATGCTGCAATGGTCTCCAAATGCTTCTGGCTCTGGACCCCTTTGTTTCTTAGGCAGACTCAGTCCCAAGCGACGCTGCGGCCTGAAGCAGCCTGGATGGAGTCAGAGAGGGGCCTGTGTGGGACGAGGCTGAGCCTCGGGCCAGAGCCAGGGAGACGGACTGGGCTGCACGGTGGAGCCTCAGATGGTGGGTTGCCATCCACCAGCTGGCAGCCACGCAGGAGCACAGAGCTGGGGGGTGTCTCCATTCTATAACTGAGCTCAGTCCCCCATCCCTGCTGAGTGTGTGGCATTCCTCCCATTGCACATCTGAGGAAGCTGAAGTTTGGATAAGCTAAGACCTGGGTCTCTCTGACTTCTGAAGCTCAGATTCTAACATGGAGAATTTGGGGGACTCTGGTGTGACTCCGGTCACCCAAGGTGCTCTATCAGGTGGCTGGAGCGTGTGCACAGGACTCTCCAGCCAGTGGTGGCTGGTGGCCAGCCATCAGCCATGGAAGGATGTGGGGAGCAAGGCCTGAGCAAGCAAGGCGTGAGAGCCCTCCAGGGTACCCAAGGGGTTGGGAAGGTCTGATAAGTTCCAAGACTTTCTCAGAGACCCACCAGCATCTACACGCACACATCCCCCGCCCCCACCCAGATGTGCTCTCCTTGGCCCACAGAATCCCCTTCCGGTTCTAGAGCAGGCAGCCTTGCTCAGATTGCTGAGGGACCCCCCCAAATCCAGCTCTAGGCACGAGTTCCTTCTGTGTCCTGCAGGCCCCCATCTTTGCAGTGCAAAACCCAGGAAGGAAATGGATGATGGAAAGGAAAGGAAATAAAAGGAGAGAAACACTGGTCAGTGCTTCAAAAACTGTATCGCCCTGCCCTCCCGCTCTCCCCCAAAATATATGACCTCAGTTGTTACATGCCGCTTCACCTGCCATTTGGGAAAAGCACAAACCTCAGTTTTGTTTTGTTTTGTTTTGACACAGTTCTTCATTTTCCTCTCCTTTGGATTCTAATGGTTTGTGCTAATTTCCTTTTCGTTGTATTTTTTTTTCCTCCAAGATCTAAGTCAGAAGGAGCCTAAACCAGACAGTCTGCTTAGGAGGTGCCCCAATAGAAGGAGCTAAAAAGGAGCTTTTTAAGAAAATATAAATAGGAAAATCAGTATCGGTGGCACAGGCATTTTTGCCACTAAGAATAGCCGCTGACGGCTGGCGCTCCCTGGGCCGTCTCCTGAAGCTCGAAGCTCATTGTGTGGGAGCGAGAGCCCAGTTTTCTGTTTCAATTGACGTTAATTTCGTCCCAGGGTATTTCAGGCCTCTCATCACGAGATGATTCATTGCTGCAAGCAAGCGAGTACAATCAGCTCAAATATTTGTAGTCTTCACGCAATTGCTGTGGGAAAACAGGAGGCCGCGGGCCACAGGTGGCGCTCCCTGCCCTCCCCGTCCTGAGTCCAAGTGGCAGACAGCGGCTCCCGGGGCTCCTCCTCTCCTGCTTCCCTGACTCAGAACCACACAAAGCGCCCATCCCCCTGGAGACCAGCAGCTTCTGGCCACAGGATATTTTCGTGCAGGGGTTATGGCCCTGACCACCTGGTCTGGAATGCTTCCATGGGCAGTTGGGAGGGAGCCTCGGCAGATCTTTGCACTCACGGAGCTTTCTATCCTTTGTGTCCAAGAAGCTCTCAGGGCACGTTTTCTCGGTGAGGATCGCAGCACCCACGGCTCACGGGGCAGGAGGGAGGCCTCAGACGGCTCCCTGGCCATCCCGGTAATTGTAGTAAAAGGAAATCACTCAACGGTGGACAAGACTCATAAAGTGTCACGTGCCAAAAGAATCTAGAGTAGAGCCCAGATCCTCTTGATTCGTTGGCCAGAGTACATACGGCTGCTCCTATTCTAGGGGCTTTGTTTTCGAATAAACTTCCTTCCCGATTTTTAAGTGTTTGTGTTCACAATAGAGAATTTTCTAGATCTTTACTCCATAATCTCAAGTCCTCAAACCTGATCACCACCAAGACTGGTGGCAAGGGCAGTCAACCTGTGTGGTTGCAGAGGACTTCACACTTGCAAGCTCCTGTGTTCGGTTTAATTCTCCGCTGTTGCCGTCTGGAATTTCTTAGTCGTTTTCAAATGAGGAGCCGTGGATTTTTATTTTTGCACCGGGCCTGGCTAATTACGTAGCTGGTCCTAATCACCATTAACATTTTATCGCCTTCCTTCCCAGTGCCTCGCATCTTGCTTTCCTCCCATTCATCTGCTTGTTCATTCGTCTGTTCATCCCACAGATGTTTACTGAGCACCTGCTACAGGCAAACTGCAGAATCCTGTGACCGTATCATTGAAAGGATGCCCGCCTTGGGCGCTTTACTCTGCAAACACAGACTAGCGTGCCGGAGCTGCTGCTCTAGGGAGATGGGATCGGCTATCCACGGGGAAAAAGCAGACGAACGCTCATTTGACTATAAAACAAAAGAGCAAAATAAACTACGGGAGAGGTCGGGCAGAGGGGGAAGAGGGTCAGGTGTGGTCCTTTGGCGTCTATGATACTGTGCTCTGCGTGTCCTCGAGTGTGCGGTGCCCTGATGGGGACGGTCAGGGCAGGGCTGGAGGTGCAGACAGGTGCTGCTTACATGTCTGTGACAGCCCAGACCACACACCTGTCATGGCGAACACTTTTGCGACCTAGCCGCGGGAAACAGCACTGGATTCTCTCCAGGTGCTACGCTGGCCAATTCCATAGCCATGGCCTAAGCACTTCCAGGGAAAAGGGCAAACTCTTAGTCACTGCTCTGCAGACCCTGCTCTGCCCGGGGTTTCCCAGTGCTTCTCTGGCCAGGGTGTGGCAAGGGATCTGTTTGCCTGGAAGTTGAGGGAAAGGGGTATCGTAAAGCAATGGAGACCTATTTCCTCCGAGTAGAGGGTAGAAAAGGGAAAAGAAAGAGAAGAACAACCCCAGTTACATGGTAGACACTGTAATGCAAAGGACAAAGCTCGGTGGGGTCGAAATGTCATTTCTTCACAAGAAAAAAATAATAATAACGTAACCTTTCCTTCCCTGGACCAAAGCCATCTGATAGGGATGCTCTGCATTTATAGCAATATATCCCACAGGATATTTGAAAGCTCTGATTCGATCTTTAATTTCTCTCCAACAAGGTGAGTGCCTGACACAAACCACTGCAGTAAGATAAAAGTTTCAACTCTGTAGCTAAGAGTTGTGCTAAGTCCATAAATATTTACCTGCATTTTAGAGGTTCTGGAAAGGGGGAAATGACCAAAAATCCAGCTGCCTCCATGGTGTCTGACCCTACGTGTCTTGCTGTTGAATATCTCCAAGGAGAAAAGTCTCAAGACCCAGCAAGACGAGAGAAAAACGCCCTTTTACGGAGACAAGGAAGACTTGGCCTTCTCACCTCAGCCTTCCCCTTGGAGAGAGCCATTCCCACTAATTCCCTGGGCTTTTTGTAGAGAAGCACCCAATTTGACACTGAGAAATTTCAAACCACATCCGTTCAATTGGACTTGAGATCATGCCTAGGGAATTTTCCTTATAAAATGTTTGCTGCCGCCAGGCTTACCACCCGCAATATACACTCCCTGCTAAGACCAAAGTGATGTTCTGAAAAGCAAATCCGACCGTGTGTGCAGTAGACCCCCCACACCCCCAGAGCCCCCCTGAGTTCACAGCAGCTATGACGGACAGTCAGCACACCCACCCAACACCCCATCGCAAGGGCACACTGAGATACGGTTCCATTTCTCTGCCTCTGGGCTTTCTCTGAAGTTCCCAAAGCCAGCTGAACCGCTGACGGATGAAAACTCACTGGACTCTAGAAATGACAACCTCAAAAGGGAGAGATCAGGCTGAGGGGAAAAGGTCGGGCATAGGGCTTCGGTGTCTATGGTAACCTGTTCACCATGCCCACACGGGTGCTGTGCTCTGATGGAGACAGGGAGGGCAGGGCTGGGAGTGCACACAGGCATTGTTTACATGGAAGCAGCCCCAGAAGGGCAAGGAATCACTGCCTCTTAGGGCAACCTTCCCCTGGCGGAAGATGGGAGTCACTGGGTAAAGGCCCAGGTCCCATTCCTCCGTGGGACAATTCACGTGCATTAAAGGATCCCCAGCAAGACTGAGGTCTGCCCGCCCATGGTGGCTGCCAGCTGGATAACCACCCAGTTTCTGCTCTTCCTCCCCTGCATCGCTTTTCCACACCCCTTTTTTCCCCTGGGGTCACCTTCCAAATAAGCCACATGCACCCAGGTCCTCCTCTCAGGCTCTGCTATCAGGGGAACCCAAACTAAAACACCTTATCATTCCCCTCTTAAAAATCTCTTCGGGTCTACGATGAAACTGAAGCTTCTTAGCTCAATGTTCGTGGCCTTTAAGAATCAACTCCGAACTGTTACTCCTCATTTGAATCCCAAATGCCGTCAGCCCGACCTCCCGCAGTTACACCCTCCAGCCATCGGACTACTGCACGTCCTCCCTCACGCAGCATTCTCGATTCCCTGTTTCCTTGTACCCACCTTGTCACTACTCCTTCCTCGAGACCCTGGCTTCATAGCCCCTCCTCTGGAAACGCCCTCCCCTGCTTCAGCCTCTGCCCCTGGTGCGTGTTCACGGGGCCCTGTTCACGGTGCGGCCGGCTGCCCAGCTCCCCAGCCGATGGAGTGCGCCTCCAGGGCGGGGCCCGGTCCTGCTGACAGTGGAGTGCAGGGCTTCACGCAGAGCTCGGCACTCAGACACTTTTGAAGGGCCCCATGGCTTTTCCTTCTGTTCTCAGCTAGGTTAGGTGTCCTCTCCTGGGTCCTGGGTATTGCTGGTCTTTTCATGCGGGCAGCAAAGGGACAAGATTCTTAAGGAAGTGGCATGAAGTGACTTAGTCAAACATGTGCTGCCCTATCCACCATGGAAAGTTCACTCTCCGGGAGGGAGGGGAAGGGATAACGATGCTTCGTGGGTATAAAACATACCGGCCAAGGCACACAGGGGCACTGAGCGGAAGAATCAAGGGCCTCGGAATGGAAGCGTTGGGAGCAACTGAGAATTACACAGCCCAGCCAAGAGAGACAGAGTGACTTGCTCCAAGGGTCTGGAAGCACAGGCTCCAAACTCCCAGGCAAGCGCTCTCTCCAATTACTCACATCACCTCTCATAAACCGTGAGTCGGAGCCAGGCTGGCTGGGGCCTCGGCCTTTTCTAACAGGTCAGAATGCAATATTTTTTTGAAGGGTAAGGAAGTAGCAGGGAAGCAGGACTTCGGAGAGAATAATTGCTCTGCACACCCCAATTCAAGCTGAATCTGGCCAATTTCCCCAGAGGAACCCGGTGGCTATTCGTAGAACAAAGCTCAGGAAAAAAATAAATAAATAAGCAAGGGTAATTGAGTTGATGGATCAGGTTTCCTAGGATGTGCTATGTGTTCTAAATATTCTCCTTCTTTTCTTATTTCTATGTATCCAGTCCTTTCCACTCTGCGCATTGTACAATTCGTGAACTTGGTGAGTTAGGAAAGACTGTGTCTAATCCATTTCCGTTTCTCCAGCATTGACTAGTTAACCCCATTCCCAATAGAAGAACTGAATGATGTATGCGGCGAGGCAGACCGGAAATGAGGACAGAGGAATGGATGACTGACAGATGAATGGATGGAGGTGTGGTTGGGCGGTTGGGTGAAGGGGTGGGGTCTCTCCTCAGTACTTCCCCTTCCTGCCCAGCTCCGTCATGACCAAACTCATTATTCTTTGCCTTCCTCCAAGCCTACTCTAAAGACGGGATCTGATGATTTCCCCAGCAGGTAGAGTGTCTCCACGACCCAGATGTTTCCCAGACTCTCGTCATATCCTGGAGAGATGAGTTTCTTTCCCTATGCAAGGCCTTTCTTTATATTCTTATTGCCCAGCTGGCCCATCTGCAGAAGTCCATAACATGCTGAAGGCCATCGCCTAGACACACTGTAAGGGAGCACACCTGAGACCCCTGCACGGGTAGGAGTCCACTCTTGGCTGTGTGTGAGAACTTCAGGGTGTGTGAGCCCTGGTGTGATGCCAACCTCCTGAGGCCCTTTCCCCAGGGTGCCGATCCCTCCCCTCACCATCTTCTCCCCCTTCACTTTAGCATTTGTCTAAATTAGCATTTCATTTCCCCAGACAGTTCTATCATGTTGATTTCAGGAATTCCAGCAGCTGCTATTAGTGTGACCTACATATTTTTTTGATGTACTCGGTGTTCCCCAATTATCATTAATCCAGTATGTTTTGAAACCGGTCTTGGAAGTAACTTTGTAGCAGGGAATTAGTTTTGCTTCTTTCCAATCAACAAGGGGAAATAATAAGAGAAAGATTTCAATCATGAGCTGAGAAATCGGCTTCATAAGCAAAAATGCAGGAGAAAAATTGGCCACTTGGGGAAAAAAAGGAAGTAAAAAATTCTTGATCTGCTATTGTGCACTAGATATTTTCACCTATTATTTCCCATAATCCTCATCGCACCTTACAAAGTATAAGTATATCAAAATTTCCACTTTTACAGGTGGGGGAACTGAGACAGAGAAATTGGAAGTATTTCCAAGGTAAAAAGGCTAGTAAGGGAGGAAGCAGAGGTTGAACTATGCAAGCAAGCTTGGCAGGTCCACAAGCTGGTCCAGAAGTTGCCTCTGGAAGGGTCTGACCACCAGCACCTTCTTGACAGAACAGCATCCTATGGCTTGAGAGAAGGCAGCCTGTTCTTCTTTAGCTTTGTCCCCTCCCATCTCCACTAAACAGAGCTGATTGGTCCCGGGTTGAACATTCAGCTCAAATCCAACCAATCTGGCTGGTACAGAGTTGAACTCAAGCCCAGTCAATCTGATTGGTCCAGGGTTGAACATTCAACCCAAGCCCAACCAATCAGAGTCCTTCTCTGGGATTTTTCACATTGAAACTGGAAATCAAAACCAGACCTTCTCTGATGTATGGCGACAGAAGAAGTGAGACCGAGACAGGCTGGGAGCACTGGGCAGTCATCCACAGGGGAAAAGTGGAGGTAAGAGAGGAGTAGACAGATGGCAGAGCCCCTGAAGTAGCCAGGGCCCAAAGCCCAGGCGTATCTTCATCCTTTTTGTGGCTTGGTTATTCAGTCCTACCTTGTCTAAGAGCCAATAAAAACCCCTCTGCCTAAGCTGGCTTTAGTCATATTCTAGTCTTCAACAACCAAAAAAGAGTTCAAACTAATATAAAGGTCCTGTGTGCACCTTTCCTCATCCTTGGTTGGAAACGAGATAAGTGAGGATCAGACTAAGCAAAGGATGTCTCTTAATTCTATATCATGAGAAAGGTTCACTTGAAAAGCTTTCCATGCCTAAAGATTGAGTATTGATTTCTAAGGAATCTAAAGGGCTGGCCCGGACTCAAAACAGCTCAGTAACAAGCAGGAGCCCTGAGCAGGGAGCGGGGAGATGTAGCTGTTATGCAGGCACAACCAGTCCGCCCCTCGCCTCCCTTCCTCAGCCTCAGTCTCCCCATTTCCTAAGGAGACAGCTGACTAGATCAGGGTTTCAGCCACTTACCTACCATCTTCACTATGGGCACCGGTGTTCATACTACATTTTTTAAAATGGGTTCACTTTGTCGTCCTTTTTCTGTGAACAACGGATTTGATGTGCCAGCCATACTTTCTCAGTACCCACTAGAGCGCACAGCTACACAAATAAAGCACGTTTGACTGTGAACCGCTCGAGTCCCCTGGGGCCCCACACTCTGGAAATCAGCAGAGCAGATCATTGCTAAAATGCCAATGACTGCGTCGTGGAAGGTGGTGATAGAAAGCCAGCCCACTCGGTTCACTCAGCAGAGGTGTCCAGAGTCCCTGCGCCAGGCTGGCCACTGGGAAACCACGGCAATGTGCGTCCTTTCGGCTGACACCGAGCAAGCGCTGGCGATGGGCTGAGCACTGGACCAGCTGCTTTACAGCCACCATCTCATCTTTGTCCATGGAGATCCCATGAAGTAGAGGTAACTAACTTCCGCCTCTCGGAAAAGTGAACTACTGATCACTTAATCTGAAAGCTAGTGTGTTCATTTCCTATTGATGCCAGAACTAAGTATCACAGATTTAGTGGCCCATTTATTACCTTACAGTTCTGTAGGTCAGAAGTCCAACATGGGTCTCACGGAGCTAAGATCAAGGTTATCATCAGGGCTGAACTCAAAGGGAGAATGTTTCCTTGCCTTCTCCAGTTCCTAGAGGCTGCCACCTGCCTTTGCTGGTGGCCACCTTCCTCCAGCGTGAAAAACTAGCAACACAGACCCTGCCCTGCTCATGGGGCCGTCTCTCTGGTTCTCTGCCGCCAGGACAAGCATTCTGCTTCTAAGTACTCACGGGATTGGCTCGAACCTTCTGGATAATGCAGGGCAATCTCCCCGATCCCAGGGTCCTGAGCTTTAAGCACATCCGCAAAGTCCCGGTTGCCGTGTAACATGACATATTCACAGGGATTAGAATTCGGACATCACTGGGGTCCATGATGCCGCCCATCACAGGTAGCAAGGGGCAGATGAGGTAACACCCTTCCACCCATGGTCTTAACCACGACGTTAGAAGCAGCGCTCAAGGGGCCAGTAGCTTAGTGGAGGTGGGCGGAGCAACACGGAGGGCACGCCCACCCGAAAATATCGTCCGTGCTGATTTGTTGTTTATTGTCTCTCTGCCCAACTAGACCGTAGGCCCCAGGGAGGTAGGGATTCTAATGCCCTGCTCCCTGCTGGACCTCATCACCTACATCACACCGTCTGACGCAGAAGTCACAAGTCACGTGAGCGTGAGCACAGGAAGGTGACCAGTCCCAATCGAAATGTACAACACACAGACAGGATTTGGAAGGTTTATGGTGAGAAAACGAATGCAAAATGTCATATTAATATTTCTGGATTGATGACATGTCGAAATGATAATAAGTTAGACATCTCAGGTTCAATTAGATAATATGAAAATTATTTCACCTTTTTCTTTGCACCTTTCCTAACATGGCTACCAGCGCATTTAAAAGTCTACAGGGGCCTGCATCAAATTTCTACTGGGCAGCGCTGACTGAGAAGAATTCCTGGTGCCCAGCAGACCCCCAATACATACCCACTGAGCGAACTGAGAGGAGACACAGTGTGAGAGACGCCGGGCACAGAGCTGAGCCTGGCATTTGCAAACACGCAGCCGGCTCCAGGAGCTGTGGGCTGCCAGTCCCGAGAGGCAGGCAGTGAACAGCACAGGGACCCATGGGGAGAACCGCAGTGTAGGGAGCGCCCCCCATAGGTTAACTTGGGCTTTATTCTATTCATCCGGGTAGAACCAGTAGGGGACGATGAGCTAGGAAGTGACGTGCTGAATTTCTGCTGGAGAAAAAGGACACTTTTTCTGACTAATGAGAGGATAGATGAGGGAGCGGGCCGGGTCCACAGGCAAGAGCAAAGCCTGGGGAGATGGTGAAGTGTGCCCTTTTTAAGAGAAAGAAGGTAAGAAACAACATGAAGGGGCCTGTAGAAAAATAATAATAAAAAATAAAAAGGAGTCAGGGTAGCTTTATGCGCCTCAGAACCAAAACCAGTGAGAAGCAATTAAATGGGACGGAATGGGGTTCACTGGTGAATGGGGAGGCCACATCCCAGAGAGCGTCTCTGTTCTGCCCCGTAAGAGCAAGGGAACAAAGCCGCTCAAGTGCAAAGCCGGCCAATCCAGAGCAGACAGCGGGAAGGAGTGTTTCATTCTGAAGATCACAAAGCCAGAGGCAGCTTCTGCAGAGACAATGCGATGCCCGCAAGCAGGGTCAGCATGGCACGGGCAGTTGGTTCCAGAAGGGTCAGGCCCACCTGACCAAGAGGAGAGAACATGCCCCGAGGGGGCCTCCGAAGCCACAGCCGGTGCTCCCAGCGCATCTGGGCTCTTTGTTACAGAACTGGGGGCAGCGCCCTTTGGAAGGGAGGCAAACAGGTTCAGAGGCCTTCTCCAGTCCTGCCGGCAACGTGCCTTCATTAAATATTTCACAAAGCAGAAAGCCCACTTCCGAACAGGAATGCCTTTGTAGCCAGCGAGAGACCCACCAGAGGCGCCCCCTTCCCAGAGTGAGCAGCCCGCCGCGGCCTCAGTTCTCCACGCGTGTCTTGTTTCTCCCTCTGGTCTAGGGCCAATTAACTTCAAAACCGAAACACACCTCACAGATGTCCAATCCATTTAAGTGGGACAAAGGAACCCCGATGCACGCTCAAGCGGGGAGGAAAGAGCTGCATTCTGAGCGGAGAGGAAGGAGGCTAACAGGAAATGGGGGCCTGAGGGGCACGGGTGTGCGGCTGCTTGCTCTCACTCGGCATCTGGGGGAAGGAGCCCTGTGCCCGGGACCCAGAGTGAGCCAAGGCGCACGCCTGCACTCCCCCTGAGCTTCCCAGTGCCCGGCACAGGCAGGACCTCCCTGTAACAAATGAGGCTACGACAGGGTCGGTGAGAGAGGAAAAAAAATTAATTAGAAAAGGAAGTGATTTCTGGGAAAGAAGGTGAGTTTTACAGCTCATTTACTTTCCCTCCCTCCCCAAATCCCACTGAAGTGACAGTAAAGGGATGTTTAAAACCAAAGGACAGCACCAAGACCGAATCCTGATAGAAACTGCAGACTGGCATGAGGATGTGTCCACGCGGGCTCATCAGTTGGAACCATGGACCGCACTGGTAGGGGACGTCCATGATGGGGGAGGCCGTGCCTGAGTAAGGGGCTGGGGGGAATCTCTGTTCCTTCCTCCTAATTTTGCTGTGAACCTCAACTGCTCTAAAAGATAAAGATTTCATAAAAATTAAAAAACAGCTCCAGCTGCTGCGGCTCAGTGGACTGAGTGCCAGCCTTCAAACCAAAGGGCCGCCGGGTCGGTTCCCAGTCAGGGCACGGGCCTGGGTTGCAGGCCAGTTCCCAGTAGGGGGCACGTAAGAGGCAACCACACACTGATGTTTCCCTCCCTCTCTTCCTCCCTCCTTTCCCCTCTCTCTAAAATTAAATAAATAAAATCTTTAGGAGTAAAAGGCAGAAAAGTGTACTTGAACAACAGTTAAAATAAAATTAAATTAATTAAAACAATAAAATAAATAAAATAAAATCTTTAAAAATAAATACACCAATAAACAAGAAGAGACTGGGCAAGGAGGCAAGAGCAACCAACCACTGGAAGCAGAAAAGCCAGTAGATGACAAGTCACAGGCTTAAACCCCAGGACACAGACCCCTAAGCCTGCAGGGACCTGAGAATTCACACACTTCCACCATGGGGACCCTGAACGCTCAGCACCAGGGAGGTCTGGCGTCCCTCACACGTCCCCCAGGGCCTGTGGAATAAAGGGGAACATGCAGGCAGAGGGGCAGAGGGGCAGAGGGGCTGTATTTGGAACACCTCCCCACCTGCCCCCGCCCGGATTCACCATGGGAACCCCTAAGACATGCCTGCTCCCACCTCCCAGCATCCCAAAGGGCCACCCCTCACTTCCAGCCTCATTTCCCCCAAGACTGTCTCTGAAAATGTTCCATCCTGTGGGAAAATTGAAGAGAAGCACCATGAACTCCCACACCCGTTCACCTGATCACTGATTGTTGTTTCACACATTTCCCTGTGTGTGAGTGTGTGTGTGTGTGCGCGCGCACAGTGTGTAAACCACTTGGAAGTAACTATTTCAGCCCACACCTCCTATGCAGAAGGCCATCTTCGTATAGAGCCACATAAGAAAACTAACATCTTTTTAGCTTCTCCTAATAAGGCCCATACTCAAATTTCTCCAACTGTTCCTTTTGGAGCAGCACACACTGCCCTTCGTAGTTCCGTTCACTTCTCCGAGTCTGAGACCAATGAGGACCCACGCACCGCCTGTGGTGGTCGTGCTCTCGAACCTCTGCTAACCTGGACTTCCGTCACTCAAGCTGTGGTCCTCCGACCAGCAGCCTCAGCACACGCCGTACTGTTAGAAATGCAACCTCAGGCCCTGCCCCTGCCCTTGGGAACCAGAATTTGCATTTTGACAAGATCCCCAGGGAGTTTGCGTGTCTGTTAAAGTTGGAAAAGCACTGACTGTCCTGAAACCCACGCACTAGCACATACACACACACAGAGGATGGGGCTAAGTACATTGACCGCTGTGAGTACACGAAACACAGAATTTATTCTCGTTCAGTTATTTATTGACAGTGTATGATTTGTCCATACGAATTGTTCAACAGTTAGAAACTACCCTGGAGGAGGCCCTGCAAGCCGGCGGCCACATGCCTTACTCCTTGCTGCATTGTCTCGTAGCTGTGTGACTTTGGACGAGTAACCTAACCTCTCTGTTTCTCATTTTCCTCATCTGTAAAACAGATAAACATAATGATTGACCTCCATGGATTAGCATAAAACTGAGTGGGTGCATGTGAAACGCTTGCTAGTGTGCCTGCCACATGATAAACCCTATGGAAGTACTTGCTATTACTCACTGTTATCACCTTTATTATAATCATCACCGCCGCCATCACTGCCGCCTTCACCACCACCACCACCATCGAGTCCAGCCTTTGGCACCGAAATAGAGCTCCACAGACAGAGAGGGAAGGATGGAGGGAAGGGGGAGGGGAATGGGGAGGGGAAGAGGAGAGAAGGAAAGAAAGAAGAAAGCATGAAGCAGAAGAAGAGACAATATGTCCAAAAAAAAAAAAAAAAAACTGAAACCACTTTCCCTCACACCCTGCCCTCGCTCCCCAATTCAGGACCACTTCCTTGCTAACAGCCAGACCCCCAAGTAGGTGTGGACTCCAGCCCAGCCCACTGTCCACAGGAAACCAAACCCAAGGTCATCAGATAAACCCCAGTGTTGGCTGAGTACAAGTGGGCTCTTTCCCATCTTCTGCCTTCCAAACGATACTGGTCTTATTATTTCAAATGGCATGCAGTTCTCTCTGTAAATCTGCTTGTCATGCCAATTCAGCTTTTACGGAGGTGCATTTGTCATATTCCATTTTCCTCTGTATACAAGTCACTGAGGCAAGGCAGCAAAACCCCAGGTGTGTGTGCTCCCCGGAGGATGACCTGGGCCTAGCACTTAGTCCCCTGACCCAAGCAGGCATGTTGGCCCCCTCTGCAGAGACCATGAAGAGCCTCTGAGAGCGGAGAGAGAGGCAAAGGCGGTAAACGAAGAAGCGAGAGCAACGGGAAGCTGGGGCCTATGGGAGCTGGTCATGAGAGCTGGCTGTGTTACTCTCTCCAACTGCGAGTGCTTGGAATTTTCCATAAGAAGTGGAGGGAGAAGGCTAGGCCTCTGCGGTGCGGGTTTTGCATCATCAATAAGAGTTTCTGATCCAATAAGGAGCCGAGGAACAATCCGAACAGAGAGATGTCTCAGGAGAAGAGCCAGACATGGGCAGTCTGGCGGAGGGTTAGTCTGTCTCAGCTTCAGCTGGTGAACTGCAACTCAGTTCTGACACTACCCACCCCCACTCCAAGGGTAGGCGTCAGCCCTCGTGACAAGATGTGCCCTCACTTCAGACGCCAGCGGCCAGTAGGGCCCCCAGGCCACCTGCCCTTCTGCTGGCTACAAGTTTGAGGTTCCCGTGACCCCCTAACTTTTTGATAATTCACTAGAATGGCACACAGAATGCCGGGAGGCACTCTCCTTATTACTACCTTTTATCATAAAGGATACAGTTGAGGACAAGCCAAATGACGAGACACATAGAGCAAAGTCTGGGAAGGGATGGTCCCCAAGGCACAGCTTCCCTGTCCCCTCCTTGCACAATCAGGATGTGACACCCTCCCGGCACACTGAGGTGCTCACCAGCCACGGGGCTTTCCTTGCACAGGGATGGTCGGTCCTTCCCGCTCCACCCTGCCTCCCTTCTCCAGAAGTCGGGCTGATTCAAAGCGCCAACCCTTTCATCGGAGTTGGTCAATCTGGTGACCGGCCCCATCCTGAGTCATTCCAACTTGTTGGCATAAACTTAGGTTTAATCCAAGGGGCTCATAAATTGCAAAGATGTTCCTATCACTTGGGAAATTCCAAGGCTTTAGAAGCTCTGTGTCAGCACCTATAAGAAGACCGGACAAATTCTTTACTCTACAACAGGGGTACATACAGGCAGGGGAGAACACAGGGCGATGGGTGTGCGCTAAATGGCCTCTCCATGCTGGGGCTGCTCTGGGCGCTCTGACCTGCACTGCCCATCGCATGGTCCTCATGGACATCACTGCGCGGTGTGTGTGCAGGGGAGGGCGAGATGGGGGGAGGAAAGGGGAGGAAGACAAAAGCAGACAGAGGAAAGAGAGAGAGCAGGAGGGAGGGAAGGAGAAAGAAAAAAGACAAAGCAGGAAGGAAGGAGAGAAAGGTTTTAATTCCATTTTACAAAGGCTGAGCCCCACAGAGGGCGAATGTCGAGTTCAACAATCACATGGCTCATAGAATGCAGCAACAAGACTCAAATGCAGGCCCATCATACTCTAACCTGTGCTTTCTCAGGCTGGATCAGAATGCAAACCTGAGCTTACGAAGCCGTGTATAACCCCCCAAAACAGTTGCTGCAACCTCATTTGGGTAATGAGAATGGGCGGAGGTCTGTACCTGCGGCTCTGTGGGGCACGGACAGAGGGGACCTGGCAGGAGGGGGAGGTCAAAGAGAAGAGCTGGGTCCAGATGGGCGCAGACGAGGCTGAAACGAGGGGAGTCGTGGAGGGAATGAAGTGGGGAGACAGACCGGAGGCAAGGGATGTGCTGCTGGCTGACCAGCTCCCAGTTAGAAGCAGGGGCCCTTCCCCCCGCATTCCAAACACAGGTAGGCCTATTGTGTCATACAGCATGCAGCCTCTGCTTTTTAAACGTGTAACAGATGATTCTGCCGTTATGCAAATCCACGTACAATTCTTTCATCATCCCAGATGTCACTGGTGCAGTGAATGCAGCTGGTTCCTCTTTCCCTTGGAGAATGTATCAGTCACTCCTCCCACAAAGTACCCTACTGGCATTTCCTTCCCACCCCACACCGCCATCTGAAATCTATGAGGAACCAAGAAAAGTGCCCTGAGGCTGTTGCACAGCGGCCTGGACAGGACAGGCAGAGCACTTGCGGGCAGCCCAGCTCATCTCCTTTGGAGAGCCCCTGGCCCTGCTGTGGGCTTCTGGAGGAGACGCTGAGGACTGGACACCTCACACATACGTTCTACAGCGGACAGGCTTACAGGCAGCTCAGCCAAACTTGGGTCTTCACCCCCCAGCAAACGTGATTGGTCTAAGAGGAGCCAATCAGACAGAATCCATCCTTGGCAATGGAGGGCTGTCCTGTTTCAGTTTGGGTTGCTGCCAGTCATATTCTCCAAAGGCATGGTGGGCACCCTTAGACAGCACCAAGAAGGGATGGGGATGGAAGGACTGGGAGAGAGGTGACAATGTCACAGAGGCCCTGGCTCAACCCTTGACCTTCCAAGGTATATGGGCCAATTAATCCCTCTTCTTTCAGGATGGTTTGAAGCAAGTTTCTGTGCAGAGATGGTCTGCTAACCTGTGACATTACTTTGAAATGAAATGTGGCCCTCCCCTCCCCGTGGCCCCTAGGCTCTCCGATGGCCGTGGCAGTGTGCAGACCCTTTTCTTACCCAATGGTTGACTATTGGTACTGGCCTGGGAAAGGAGACCCGGGTGCCAGAGGGTTTAGAAACTCATATGAGCAGCAGGCTGGCAGCCAGGAGGGGTCCCTCGTGCATTTCAGCTGGAAACCCCTTCCAGAGCATCCTGCAGACAGGAAACCAAGGCAAGCCTTCTGTCTGTCATCCGCCAATCTGTGGAAAGCACACACTACTCAGGGCTGAGCACGTGAGACAGGCGTGCAGACCGGTTGTGAGCGAAGAAACCAAGGGAGAATGTCTAATGGCTGGGGGGCCTGACGAGGCTGGGCGGGGAACAAAGGCTGGAATAGGCCACCAGGTGCTAGACAGAGTGGGACTCAGAACACAGTGCACTTCAGCCTCAGGCGGAGTAGCTGCCCCAGAGTTCTGTGTACCAGCTTTCGTTCCCCCGCTCCAGGTAGAGAATCCAGGCCATGTTTTGCTTTGTTGTTTCATTGTCAATCATTAGCAGCAGCGGGGGCCCCAATAGACATCCCCTGGGCTCTCTCTGTGCCAGGCAGTGTGCTTGGGCTTCAGTTATCGCCTCATCCAATCCTTGTTTAGCCCTGTCGGGGGGGCAGCGGGGTCCCATCTCATACATGAGGATGTTAACACCTGCAGAGGTTAAATCATTCACTCCCGGTCCCTCAGCTTGTGAGAGGTGAAGGCATGTGCTGAAGGGAAATCTAAGGACCAGAGAAAGTGACGGAGTCGATGTCACCCAGCAACTCAAGCTAGCGGGCAGGATTCACACCCAGACTCAGAACCCCAGGTTCTCTGTCTAGTGCTCTTCCTCGGTCAGATGGGAGCTGCGTCAGCACCACCACAGGAACACCACCCAGGAAACAGGGGGTGCCGTCAGGCTGACGGCTACTCTGCATTCTCTGGTCTCTGCGAGAGAATGTTGGCCAACGCCAAGGGCTCAGAGGAGGGACACATTCAGGGAAGACAGACCAGAGGCTGCGAGCTGGTAATCCGTGAGCTGGTCAGGGGTGTTTCTGTTGTGCCTGCAGCGTGATACACAAATTTGATTCGATACTTTAAAATTGAGAGATTGCACACACAGACCTGGCCCACTGCTTGGCAGTCGATTTCACTGGAGTTGGTCAATTGAGCACAGGAGTCTGGACCCAGCCTGGAAGCAGAGTGCCAGCCAGGCGCAGCGAGCCACCAGTCTGTCCTCCCTATTTCCACCCTCACACGGGTTTCGTGATTCCTACCATGTCTGCCTACGGCCTGGTGGAGCTGGAGAACAAAACCGCGCAGCTGCGGCACCGAGGTCAACCCGATGATAATCGGCGTTCTGCAGCACCGCTGTGTAACAAACCACTGCAAACTCTCAGGGGTGCAATAAAGATGTTTTGCTCTTCGGTCTCTAGATTTGCTGGGGAAGCTCTATTTCTGATTTGGGGGGAGAAGGGAAAGTCGGTCATCCTACTTCTCTCCCCAGGACCAGCAAACAGCTCATCTGAGCTTTCTCTTTTCATAGCAAGTGGCAAGACTCTGGATGAAGCCACACAGGTACAGTGAAAACTTGGGCTTTTGTCACATCTACTAGCGTTTCATTGGCTCCAGTAAGTCCTGTGGCCACACCCACAGTCAAAGGGGCAGAGGCAAATACTCCACCTTTCCTCGAGAAAGACACAGCAAAGTCAC